>VJOZ01011517.1:7737-17993 GCA_009801055.1 Stichopus horrens | reverse complement strand
TGTGCACTTTAGAAGTTGAAACAGTGCCACAAGAGGCACTTGCTTTGTCCTTCCAGGTGCCGCCAAAATAATTTTAGGTGCCGCATGCGGCTCTAGGCGCCGCGTTTGGACATGTCTGTTTTGCCAATTTTTGTGGTCAACCTGATAGTAGGACAGTGCAGTGTAAGTTGAAAATAATTCAGCATGAGGAAAGTTTGATCACATCAAAATCATCAATGTTGCTTCAAAACTTGAATGTTCCATGCAGTGTTACACATGTCATGTACAGCAAACTGCATTACATGCAAGTGGATACTCCAAGAAATCTCATGAAAGAAAGAGATAAGATCATGTGCAGCCATTCCATTCCAAAGACTTCTAGAAATAGGCTAAGTAGAAACTGCACATCCATCCACAGCCAACAACATCCCTCCGTCCATTTGAACCTCCATTCCTGCCTTTATACTGTCTTGTCATTTGACATTTAACTTGCATGTATTATCAGTTTACTAAAATCTTATCACTTCTGTTGAGCATGCTTCAGGTTCTTCGTGTTTACGATGTATTCTGCGTAGAACTGAGTGTGTGACTTGTTTGTTGGCAGGTGAATAGGACTTGCTGTTCATGGTGCATGGTGTTAAGGTTCAACACTAGTGATCAATTTATGCTTTGTTCTTCTGCAAAATGTTGGGTGAAGTGACTATTAAGGGTCTCTTATTTTCTCGTGGCAGGGATTCCGAGAGAATCTCTTTGCAGTGTTATGTCTTGCAGAGAATGCGGTCGGTCCACATGCCACCAGACCAGACGATATACATACCATGTACTCAGGAAGGTATGGAATGAAGATACAGATTTTACTCTTGCATTCGTTTTTCACAATTAGATCATATCTTATGAGCAAGTTTTGCTTTACGGTTAAAGAAATACCTAGTAAAAGCAGCTGTTCTAAAAAATTGACTTGTTACCTCAAATGCTATGGCAAGTCACGCACAGAAGTCTCTTCCATGCATTTCAAGGCAAGTAGATAGTCTATGGATTTTAATATTGCATTGATATCACATACCTCTGCATGTCATCCATGGCTAAAACTGTAACTGGTCTGAGAGAACCTGGGATGTTGCCAAAGGACATTAAAAACATTGATACAGATTTAAAATTGCAATGCTTAGATTTTAATATATGTTGCCATTGCAATGAATAGAAATTGTTTTTGAATGCAGTTTCCTCTTTGGAAAGATTCCCTTTAAACATGCATCAGTAAGAACATGACATTACAACTTTGGAGTGTGTTACAATAGCACTGTTATACCTGTCAATAAAATCTGCTTAATTCTAGCATGCTCTGTATGAGGCTGTGAAAGTGGATGAATATTGATAGTTGGAGGATACCAGCAGAGTTAATTACTGTTTCTTCCCAAAAATTCATCTATCCTGAAAGTAACTTCTTTAGAGCATAGAGTACAACATTGAAGTCATTGGTCAAGAAGGAAAATTAGTCGTCATTCCATCACTTTGCTCTTGAAAGGAAATTTATTGCCTCAGACCTTACTGTGTGAGATAAATTAGTACATGAGACCTCGTTGTGCAAGAGACATTACTCCATGAACCCTGCGTTTGTGAGATTTACTAGTCTATGAGGTGAGCTGTTTGATGAATATATTAAGTGTGTGACACAAGGCAGTCAGTGTGAGACGTAGCCCATCTGTACTCAAGCAGCCTTCACATTGCTAGTATTAGTAGTAGTCTGCTGTACCATCTTCACATTGATGTACTTTTTTACCCAGATGCAAAATTTTAACTGCTGAAAGGCAACAGATAATCCTATCGAAGTGTCCATAGATAAGCTACTATCACACCAGAGCAAATTTAGAGATGACCTAATATTCATGAAGAAGGCAACCAGAGCTTTGTTGGCAAAACACGTTCTAAAATTGAGATTGTGACCATCTAGCTGTTTGTACCTAAAAGGAAATGTTATCTTTCATAGTTTTCAGTGTTGTACTATCTTTGTTGTGTTTATATCATTGCTTTAGCATCACCTAATTTGACTTTGTTATACATTCAACAGGTTGCTTGAGTCATGAACTAACCTTTATAAATTTTGTACAACTATTCCTGATAGAATCACAGAGAGATGAATTTGTATGTTCCGTGGGATGAAATTATCTCCTACTTTCTGTTTCTCTCTCTTCCATGGTTTTACCAAGAACTGTTGAAATCAACAACACAGATGCAGAGGGTCGTTTAGTCCTCAGTGATGGTGTTAGTATGTCTTTTATATTGACATTTTATGTGATTTACATCGATGCGCAATTCCCTGTCAGTGATGCAGTTCAGTGGTAGTCCTGGCATCTGAGATGCCCAAAATCTTTATCGGACATAAACCGAATTCTATATCAAGGTTGCCTCTCAGACATCCAGATTTGGTTAGCACTTGAATAAAATTAAGATTTCACTGAAACATATCATGAAATGTGAAAATGAATTTGCTAGCAGCACAGTGCAAAGTGTTTATGATAATGAAACCTAAGAATAAGTCATGTACAAGTGAATTTGAAAAGGACGACCTCATTTTACATGTTAGCGTGCTTGGACTCGTAGATGAAGCTGCAATGAGTTGAAATTTCATCTCATTATGTGACTTTTCATTTCAGGTATTTAGCTGCAGTCAGTTTGCTACATCATCTTGAACGTAATTGTAATTAAACATAACAAGCAGTATTTTATCTTCAACCCAAACCAAGCTTGAATGTATCAAAGTATGCAGTTTTGTTCAATTTATAGAATTTCAGATTAGAACATTGATCAGGTGGGATGAGTGTTTGGCAAAGGGTTATCATTGAAATAAAGCACTAGTAAAAAAGTTTGTCCACTTGTTTACATTGTCCATCAAAGTCTTAGTAAATGTGTTTAATTATATTGTAATAGCTTGGAATGATGATATTACTGTCTTCATATTCACTGTGACTGATATTAAAACACATTGTAGATTTCATCGGTCTTACACTCTGCATGAATGAGACTGTACTGATTGCTGATGTATGTTGACATATATCATAGATTCTCTTTTACCCTCCTTTGGTACTCTGTTTTTGGTGTTATTAGGTGTCTTTTGCGGCAAAGGACTTGAAAGCAGACATAATAGTAGATGTAGCTACCTTAACTGGTGCTCAGGGTATATCTACTGGTAGGTACCATGCTGCTGTTCTGTGTAACAAGGAAGAATGGGAACAAGCCTGTGTCACATCAGGTAACTTAATCCTGAGTTTATCTGCTTTGTAGTCAGTTTGTTTTTCATGTTTTCTTAGATTCACAGGCAACAGTCTCCCTCCCCCAAGAAAAAAAAATGTTTATAGCAAATCTTCCATTTGTACATTCTCACACTTTTCATCATCTGTAAAAGTAACCTAACAGTCTAAATGGATTATTTGGTGTGTTCCACACATTATGAGGTTGCATACTGACATACGTCAAGTAGATCCTTGGAATGCGAAGTTACATGTATGTATTTGCACTCATGAGAAGTTACATACATACAGTTTATTGTTGTGGCTTATCATTTGATTGGAAAGCCTTCAGTAGTAAAGAGAAAAAGAGTGTTACAGGTTCTGTGGAAGATGTATTCATAAATTTGTCAAGGTGTAGTAATTAACATGGAACCTGGCAACAACCAGAAAAAGAATAATCCATCTCATTGCAGCCAGCAAACAGCCTGAAGTATCTTGGTAATTTTAATCATATTGAGCACTATACAACAGTTCAGGGTTTCAATTGTGGTTGGCACTTTTAAGGCGTAAATGTGTCTCACAGTGTGAGGACTTGGCTTGGTTCATTACACTGTGGGTCTTTATGTCACTCTGGAAGTAGTTGCTTGCATTTCCTTTCTTGTTAACAATTAGTCCTGCATATTCTGAGATGACAGTGTCATTGTGCAAAGATCTGTCTTAGCTGGCCATGTTAATCCAGCATATATTCTGAGACTGTATTGTTATTATATACCTGTCCGTCGAAGGTGATCATGTAAGTTCAGCATATATTTTGCTACTGTGGTTTCGTTATGTGCATGTCTGTCTTGGATGGCCATGTTAGTCCAGTATATATTCTGAGATTCTGTTGTCATGATTTTTTTGTTCTCTTCTTAGGTCGTAACAGCGGTGATTTGGTATTCCCTATTGTGTTCTGTCCAGAGTTACACTTTAGTGAGTTTGCCAGTGCCGTAGCAGATATGAAGAATTCAGTTGCGGTAAGTCATAGAAACTCCAGCAGCAGTGAGAATGAACTGATATCTCGAAGTAGTGTCAGAGGGATGCAAACTTATGCAGACATTGTCCCCCCCTCCCCTTTTACCCCTCTCCCAGATGATGCAATTTAAACAACTACCAACTTAATATTATGACTACTCACAATTTGCCCGCTGTAACCCTGGTTTGTATTATTGAAATAGTGTTGCATCATCAGAATATTTTGATTTGTATCTGAAATGTTTAGGTTGTACTGTGGAGAGTCTGTTTTGGAAAAAAAGAGATTTTTGTGAATTAATGCTGTATTCTTAGTGATTTCATTAATGGTAGAAATGAAAAGGCATTTTATCTCATTCTCTCCCACAAATTAGAAGGAAACAGATGCGATGTGATATTACCATGAAATTGCAGTGTTGTAATGGTCACTACCACATGAGGCATCTTGTTACGAAGGGATAAAATGAAGTGTGCTTTTCATGTTCTATGTCATCTCTTTTTTTTTACAATCATAGGACAGAAGTAATGCACAAAGTTCCTGTGCTGGCCTCTTTATTTTCTCTCATCTTGGATTTGAGTTTCCTGGAGTTTGGTTACATCTCGACATTGCCTCTCCATGCTATAGTGTAAGTGACTGGTTCCATGTTGGGGTTGCCAAGTACTGTCCGTATGGTCACATAATACACTCTTATCGTTGAATGGCTACATAAATAGTCTCTCTACAAAGTCATTGAATTAGGCAGGGTCTATTGGCCAGATATGGGGTAGGTCCATTGGCCAGATATGGGGTAGCAAAGCTCGTATTATTATCTGGCAAAGTAATACCTTACTGTCTACCACACCACAAGCAGTCTACCAAACCACAGGTAGCCTTCCTTACCACAGGTAATCTCCCTTACTATAGGTAGTCTCCCTTGCTATAGGTAGTCCACTGAACACACAATCAGTCTCTTTGTTGACTAATATCTATGTTATGTATCATGACAATTGTTAAATCCATTCCTCTTGTTTAGGGTCCTGTTTTGTATTCAGTAAACACCATAAGTTCCATCAGATTCAGAGGTTCTGATTATCATCTGTTTCTCACCAGGGGGAACGATCAACTGGCTTTGGCGTGGCATTGCTTCTCTCGCTTTTTGGCAAAGCTTCACAGTCTACCTTGCTACAGGCAGTCTCTCCTTTAGGGTGCTCTGATGAAGATGAAATGGTAGAGAATGCAACCAAGAAGATCCGTTTGGTGTGATGTTTACATCCAAGAATTTTCCATTATACTCCAGTCTAATAAATGTCTTGTTCCCTCACAGAGTGATCATGAAGAACATTATCCTAGGCCTCTCAGAAGATAAAAAAAATCACAAGCGCTTCATTGTTACATTTCATATCTATTGTCAAGGTAGTTGGTCACTCAAGTGCCATGGAATCTGTCTTGGATGAAATCATACTTATAAAAATATAAGTATAATGTAACTGGCTACACTAAGTATGATCCATTTTTATCAAAGTTCATATTCAACCTGTGATGAATTGCCGTTTTTCATCATCCATTTTCAATCAGTTTGATGGCAGAATTTGCTCACCCTAAGGCCATATATATGTTACGTACATTAGTGGCTAAGTATACCATAATGAGATTCAACAACTGTACTCCTCAAGTAGCTGCTTAAACTTTTCTGCAGTCACACTTTGACACAATGACTGTAGCAACTAAAATTTAGCTCTGCTAATTGAACTGAGGTTATAGTTGATATTATCTTTTCCTTCAGCTAAAATTGGAAAAGTAATGAATACTTTGGTATGAGCATACATGGATTAGACTCCCTTTTAAAAGTGACTTACCTTACTTTCATTTAGTCCTGTAAATTGTCACATAGATAAGAATAGAAAGGGTCTTCTGAGCAAGTGAAACCTTTGATTGAAGTATAACAGTTTAAGGCACAATCACTCCTAGCTACCTCTTCATTTATTCAAATTTCTTCCACATAATGATCTGTGTGGTGTATACTAAGATACACTAATTTGTTTATATTCCGAGTGCACTCTCTAGTTTATGTTGGGACTTTTGCACATTTCAAAATTGAGGATGGTCTGGAAAGATTTTAGCTCTGCAGTATCCCCAGGCTGATATGACCAGGACCTAGTAGCCCATGGTCCTTTTCTCGGTAGTAATAATTAATGCCTTGAATGGCAGTTGTTTTACAATGCCATACAAGTGTGGAGGAAGCCTGTTGCTGATATGTTACAAGTTCATGTCAGTATGACTACCTGTTTCACAATTTTGGTCCTCTATCTGATGCAATGGCAGGCAGTTTATATTGTTGTTATGAAACATTCCTCCTTCAAATCCACAGACCCCAAGTGTATGCTTGTATAATGTACATTAGTAACCTGTATAGAGTTGGATGGTATTAAAGTGATAAAGCTAAAGCTTGGCATCTTTTCACTATCATCCATGTACTCTGATGGACTGTATAAAGTAGGAAAGTATAGTGTCTAACTATGGGTCTAATGGTACCCTTCAAGCCATACACCACGTTTAAAGGCAGTCACTCTTCACCCCACGCTATATTTTTGACTGGTGGTGAACAAAATTTTAAGTTGGTCTGCTTTGTGGTTGACAGCAAATTGGAAAGATAACACAATAGATAATATTACACATCAAACACAGGGGCCCATTGTTTCGCTGAAACATGCAGAGGAGTTTAAGACACACTGTGAGATGAACTAGAAGTAAGTGTTTGGGAGAAATAGCACTGTCTGCAGTTTTCTGGGGTGATGAGTCACTGTCTTAAAGGTTGTCTTTGTTTATTTTATGGTTATTTGTATAAAGTTTAATCAAGGGTTACAACCAATGTTTCATGCATGTGTACAGCTGTATATTTTGTGTGGGATCTATTAAGCCAAAGGTCATGCAGCCTTTAGTCTTTCTGTTAATTTTATTGATACTCTCATTTGCTCAAGTAAACTCTTTAATTGATGTAATACAAGTCTTGCAAACACAGTGAAGGCTTGAAAATAATCATAGGAACCAAAGTGACTGCCTGCCTCAACTTTTTCATCGTAACAGTTCAGCCACATATAGAATATTGTTAAAATGATTAGGTCGTGACAAATTCACTCGTCTGCTCACCAAATGTGAGTTCAAAATCACATGTCACATGTTTTATCAATGGTACATGGCTGTAAGTATGGTATGTGTGTGAGAGGTGGTCATAGGAATGACGTAACTTCCCCATGGAATAGGAATCATGGGTTAGGGCTCAGGCATGCTTGTATCATGGACTGGTTGAAATGATAGCATTGACATTCGTGTGAAATGTGCCTTCATAATGTACATTTCCAAATGTTTTGGGGGTTGTAAGGCTTTCTTTATTGACCAAAGCAGCACCACCTTACTTTTACCTGAGGCTGTCCATACAACAAGCTATTGTTTCTTTATTGCAAAAGGTTATCAGTTCAAATGCTGAAAAGTAAATTTTCTGATCATATTTCAAAAATACTATATTCACAAATTGGTACACTACTTATTTGAAACTAAAGACTTACCGATTTTGTTTATGCTGATACATTTCCTTTTCCTCCATACATTCTATGGTAGATTGTAATTCATGAAATTGATTTTGTGCACACATATTTTTAGAAATCTTAATGGAGGATTAGATTCTTTGATGAGGGGGTTTTCTGAAATATCTAAACCAGTTGGGACTGCAACCAAATATAAATTTCATTCAGCACATCTGAAGCATTTGTGAAACTGAGAAATATGTTTGGTAAAATGGACGGTGCAAGTGTGTCTGTGATGTATCGACTAATAGCACTATATACATTAATGTTTTTAATGAAAATATTTGATATTATCAAACATCTTAACTTTAGAAAGGATAACTACATTTTGTGATGTGTCCAAATTACAACCAACCTGAAATTGGTTTAATTGATTAACCTTATTAGTTAAATGTATTATTGTGGCCTACTGTTTCCAAGTTCATTTGGAAGTCCTCTGCTTGCTGACATTTGTCCATACTATTTACAACTATAACTCTTTTGCAGTACCTTCCATTTGTCTCCTTGCTTAAAAGTGGTAGCCTCTAAGTTGTGCAAACAAAATGTGCAGTTAATCACAGTTTGCAAAGTGTAAGTAATTCGGCCATGAAAACCAGCCAAAGGTAGAGGGAGTCCCTGTGAAATATACATTAGCTCAAATTGTATGTTATTTTGTTCTATCTGAATTTCTTGTCTTTGAATCAACTAATTGAATTCATGTAACTTAATATTCTCTTTTACATCAATTGAAGTGGCAACTTTACCTTTAGTACCTACCAATTTTCTGGTGATGACCCACCCTATTTTGCAATGTAAGTAGAATTGGTGCATGACTGCATATTTCATATCCATGGACACAGATTCTGGTAGGAACATCGGGATGCATCCCCACCAAATTTTTCCGTTGTTGAGGAGATGATATACTGTGAGTCCACCAATATCTCTTGACCAAATGCTCCACATTTCGAACTCAACGTTATTGAACTTGGTGCAGTTTTATCCAGCATTTTGCAAATGACATGATAAAAGACAAGAATTATTTCTATTGACACTTGTTTAGTTATGAATTCTTTTTGGACTATTTGTCCCCTGCAGTCTCAATTCCTTACACCAGCAAAGGAACTGATGCAGTAGGTTGTTGTGGTTGTGTGTGTAAGTGTGTATGTTTATTACACTTGCTTGGGTACACTCAAATTCAATAGGGGAATGTCTGATGAAAGTCAAACCTGGTATGTGGATCTGCCATAGTGAGGTGTGCCCTATTATTTTTGGTGGAGGTCACAGGTCGTGTGGGAGCACTGGGGGCAAAACTCTGAAACCTCAAGTTACAAAACTTGGACGAAGTTTGGACCTTGTATGTGAATGCATTATGGTAATGGTGCCTTCATGGTGTTCAGGATGTTTGGGTCCATATGGGCCATTTTTATGAAATCATGCAAAATACCTCTTCTCCCACAGATTGTATCAAGTTGAAATTGTGTCGCATTGCTACTATCATAGTTGTTCCTTTGGGTTCTTCATGAATATTGGACCAATATGGACCATTTTATGAAATCATGCAAAATGTTTCATTTTCTGCATGTTTTGCTTTACAATGTGGAATGTTTGTCAAATTTGTATTGTGGTAGTGGTCTAGTGGAACCCTTTGCAGTGCTCATCATTCATGAGTCCAACTTCAGAATGGGTCATAAATGCAAAGGGATAGTATTTTCTTTACATTATATGTTACAATGTTGATGATTTTCAGATTAACATTATGGTAGTCAATTGCCTTTGGCTGATCAACATTCTGTGGGGGGTGGGGGGAAGAGGTTCTGAGCCATCAGTAAGTGTAGAAAATTTGCAATCTGAAGGTCATGTGAGCCATAATGTGGTCGAAAGGACTCACTTCTTGCAAGTGTACTAAATGGTTATGTCCCTACAGATTACATGGAAGTAAATTGAGGGTATGTCACCTTACAACCATAATAGTGGTTTCTTCGGGGGTCCACGATTTGGGGGTCCACGTGGGCCATTTTATGAAATCGCACAAAATGCTTCTGCTCTTACAGATTGTATGGTATTGAGTTGAAATTTTGTCACATTACTACTGTGGAAGTGGTTCCATCATGATCAGGGTTAATGGTCTTATTTGGGCCATTTTATGAAATCATGCAAAATGTTGCTTTTTCTGCATGTTTTGCTTTACAGAGGGGAATGTTTGTCACAACATTTAGTATTTGGTGGTGGAACCCTTTGCAGCGTTCAACATTCGTGAGTCCAACTTCAGAATGGGCTACATGGTCATAAATTTGTGCAAAGGAATAGTTTTTCTACAGATTACATGTTAGAATGTTGAGGGTTTTTCATATTAGTACTATGGCAGTCAAGTACCTATTGCTGATCAATGTTCTTAGGGACAACATGGGGTTCAAACTTTTTTTTGGATGGATAAATTGTGGATTGACCCTGGCTAAGACTAAATGACTACAGCTGAGTTAAAGTAATCTTCACGCAAGG
>VJOZ01011499.1:1044-11562 GCA_009801055.1 Stichopus horrens | reverse complement strand
TATAGACCTAACAAAAGAAATATTGACCCTGTGTAACACTCCACGTCATCTGTTTTGCATTTTCTTCAAACTTTGGAAAGTCATATCTCAAAAACGGTAATGGATATAAACAAAATTCCAGTGGATTTACACTGAGGGTTTTACTTTGTAACGTTTGCATGAAGGAAGCTCTTTTTTGGAAGCATGTCACACGTCCTTTAAGCCATAACTTTATTGGCTGGACATATGTAGTCTGCAGTAAGTAGGGATAATAGAAAACTGTATATACCTCAGACTTTTTTTTTTAAAGTTCTCCCATTCGATAGAGCCACAGAGTCGCAATTAGACCCAAAAGGTTATGAAAGTCCATGCTGTCTTCAGTTGATGTTGAAGTTACATGGTCCGTTTTCTTCAAATGTAATTGGAACTTGGACAGTATATTGATTCCATGTTCCTCTGTGGGAGATCTGCACAGCTTGTATTTTTTTGTCTGGATCCAAAGGCCGTTCGAGAATGACACATGTTTGGGTGGGCATATATTTACACCTGGAGTTGAGGTACTGTAGGAGGGAGTGGTTATGATACAGCCATTAAAATGATGTTTACTGTAAGACTGGCATCAGAGTGACAGTGACTTCAAAAACGTGTAAATGCACCATAATTTTGACATGCACTTTCATTTGGAGTCGGGAGTCTTAAAGAATGATGCATCTGTTGGTTATGCAGCATACAGTTATACAGTTGGTACTGTGCAGTACCTGCTGCTGGAGTCAGATTCACACTGATAGTTTGTACAGTATTTTCAGGTGGAGTCAGAGTTAAGGGGGAAAGGCAGGGCATGACAGTGATCTGCCTCTGTTGGTTAATGATTCTTAAAGACTGGATTGGAAGTTGTAGTCACTATACTGTACTTGCACTTACTTTCATTGCTGCTGGAGTTGCAGTGAATATTTGACAACTATTTTCAAGTGGAGTCAGAGTTGAGATGGGGGGAGGGGGAAGGGGAGATGAGAATGATACATCTACATAGTTACTGATACGTAAAGAGTGGAGTCACAGTCACGGTGACTCTATTTTCACCATACCTGCTGCTGGAGTCGGAGTCACAGTGACTACAATGGCACTGTAACTGCTGCTGGAGTCATGAGTAGCAGTGAAATTTGACACGTACAGTATACTCAGGTAAAGTCATGGTCAATGGGGGGAGGGTGTGAGAATGATGAGATGATTTTAATATCTGCAGTAAAGTCAGAGTCACAGTGAATGTGTAACTATACTTGCTGCTGGAGTCAGAGGTGCAGTGAAAATATAACATTTAGATGGAGTCAGAGTTGCAGTGGAGTTGTTGTACATTTTGGTCTGAATGAATTTGTTGTCCCTAACTCGGCCGTGACTGTGACTCCACTTGGAAAAAAGACCTTCTGGAATGCAGGATTTTAAGTGCAATGGAAGTACCATCTAGTATGTGGTTCACCACAATCAATTTGCACAGAGCATACAAGAAAATTTTTGGATAAAAGTCCCTCCTAGATCACCAGAAATCGCACTTGGCAGTTGGCAGGCTCCGCAGGTAAGCCCAATATTGGAATTTGTAGTGTTTGCACTTTGGGGGGATAGGAACCTTTCTCTTAAATATCTTTAGAAGATTTTCTGTATGCTGTAAAGTGTTCTGCATAGAAGTTCAATTCAACTTAAATTTGCTGAAAACAGAATTTCTAGGCAATCATTTATTTATTTTTTGGTGTATACAGTATGTAGCTTTAACGAACAGTATCTGGTATGGTAGGTCTACTGTACTCCAGTTTATTCAGTTTTAATGCCCAAATGGATTGTCCACGTCCGATTACTCAAATTCCCCTGAGTGGCCATTTTCCCCTGACTAGCCGTAGGTGCTGGGAATGATCTTCTCTCCTGTTGTGCACACCACCAGGGACACCTAATTTGCACCAGACTGGTTGCTCTGTTAGTGTTCTTCTAGATCAAAATAAAAGTATATATCAAAAAACCTGTACGCTAATACCAAGGTGTCATTTTTCAAGAGAGTGGTAAGTGTTTACGATTGATCGGAAATGTAGAGTTATGAGAAAAGAAGGATTGCCTTCATTATGACAAAGAAGCAATGTAAGATGATAATTATTTTTTAAAATTCTTTCATTTCAACATCCATTAAGACAAACACTTGGAAAACTTATTGCGTTGTAACATTGTGCATAAGACATGACTGAAAATGACGTGTTTTCAGTGACTATTTCACCCAGGTTGACTGTATATTTACCATCTCAAGTCCTCAATCCTTGATAGGTCTACATCACCATACTTTAGAATTGAAGTTTAGCCTAACTTATGGAAAGTGTTTCTCAATGCTGACCTACAGTATAGTATCTTACATGAAAATCTCAATTTAATCAATACAACCAACCATTACCGCCAGGAGATGAATGTTCCAGAAATTGTCCCACCCTACAAATGAACTTGCCTAAGTGTCAACAATAACATTTCAAAAACACATATAGCTCCAATACACTCAACATTCAGCTGATAGAAAACCATTACTACACCAGAATTGTGTGTCATATCCTAACCTTCCCTGTATATCTACATTAAGTGAAAACCAAATTTCTTCCACTCAAAATAACCAAAAGATCATCGTTGGGCCATTCCCATTTTTTTTTAGCTTATCACATACTTTTGCATATGCAGTATGCTATTACATGCTTTCAGTACTTTGCTATTTCATAACTTATTTCTTTTCAATTGGAGCCGAAGGGGCAAAGTTGTTTCAGGGCCGAGTTGTCCAGGCCACGTTGCCCTAGGGGCCAAGTTTTCCCAACACGTTGCTTATCTGCAGTAAGCTAAGTCTAGTCCACAAGCACAATGTGCTATACAGTATCTGTACATTTAATACACTTAAATTCTGTAAGGGCTCAGCCTACTGTACATTGCTCAATTAAGCCAAGTACAGTAATAGTACTGTAGTTTCACATTCCTGCCTGCACACTTTTTTCTGGCAGCATGGATTTCTTATTTTTACCATCAAAAGTACTGTAGAATGTTTCACTGGAAACATCTTGTCCTGAACCAAAGAAATCATCTGTTCTTCCTTAGCTATGTCTTTAGCATGCTGTACATTGCACTACATAAGTGTGTATCAACATAGTGCTGCACTATACTGTACAGTATACATGTATCAAACATCGCCACCTTGAAGAGACACACGAACATGCAAACTTTAAACAGTTTGCTGTGCCACTAATGGGCCTTTCCTGTTCCTGCAAAAAAGGAAAGAGGTTCATGCACCCAAGTTTTCTCAAAAAGTAGGCTGTGAAACGTATTTTTTTTTCTTTTACGTTTACATTACATAGCCTAAGAGTAAGACGTTCAGTTGACTTCAACATACAGTAATTTAGTTAGTGCCAGGGCCAAGTGCTAGAACAATTATGATATTTTTACCAATCTTGCAGAGAATTAATTTTTAAGATATATAGGCCTACAGTAAGTAGGCCTAACTTTAGTATCCGCCTTGTCAAGTTCAACTTTGGAAACTCAGAAATCAAGGTACTGCATTTCCATGAAGAAATTCTACCACGCACTCTCCCTCTCAATGCCAGTATCAACACTCATTGTAGAGTTAACATACATTACATTTTTACCAATGTGTACTACAAGAACAGCTTGTGCATGCTTTTTTTTTGTGTGTGACACATCAGATCTTTTCAAGTAAAATTGTCTACATAAATTTCTTAACTTAGTGGAATATACATGCTATACAGTATTTAGTCAGGAGTTCTGAAAATTGTCATTTAATAATGATGGGTGGTTGAATGTTCTGGTACAGTGTATATAGTAGTGGAGTAAGTTTTAAATAAGGTGTGTGTACATGTACAGTAGATGATCTGTGAAACCATGTATTGGAGAATCATGATCTAAACATACAGTACAACATAACACAGTATCTTTTTAAAAAAATTTGAAAGCCTTGTTGTAACATATTATCATTCAATACTGTACGCTACGCATGCATGGATAAACTTGGCATAGTAATGAGTGGTATTGTCATTCATGGCTCAATTAAGAATGGTAAATGAAAACATTTTCTGCCTCTACTTTAGAGGCGTTGAAACTACTGTAGTAACTTAGATGTTTACCAAAAGGGTCAAACAACGGCTTTAGGTACAGACTGATGAATTCATTCTCACAAGCTTTCAGGCTAGAGAATTTACCACACTGGAAAATGATGTGGAGAGCATATACCATAGGAGAGAAAACTGTTTCACCTCAGTAGGGGTATAGAAAGTGAGCTGTTTTGGGGAAAAATTTCCCATGTAGAAATAAGCACAAAAATTAACAGATTGCACAAATTCTGAGTGAAAATAATGACCATCTGCACAAGTTTACCAAAATGTTATATGTCATCCACATCAATCAAACTACATAAAAACAGTTCTGTGGGGTAAACCTACAGTATAGGCCCTACTGATGAGAGATTCTTGACGTGCTCGTCAATCTCCCAGTGCAAATTTGCTGAAGAAATGTCTATCTGCAAATCCTTGAATGACTGACAAATATCCCTTGCACAGTGTACAAACATTTCAATCTCTCAATGAGGCTATGATATAATACACAGCACTAAACTGATATTAAAGAGGAGAGTTATATTGATCATTGATGGAGCTATAAATTGCAGTTTAGAAAAAGAAAAAAAAGATTACAGATCACCAGTTCAATGAAATTGTTTTCTGTTTAGCATTTGTTGTGTACAATATCATGGACCACTATAATTTTGCTCAGTGAGAATCACACAGTTTATTACTGCTGCTGCCTTAACTGTGGGTATTGTACATACAGCTGTACTGTACAGTAGCTCAGTGCATGTTCACACCAGCACTCAAGAAGTAGTCAGTGATGAGTCAGAAGTAGAAAGAATAGGGGGTTGAAATCATGTCATATCAATAAAAAGTAAAGAGAAAATAGAAAACAAGTTTAAGTCTACTTTTTGTGACCACAAAGTACTTTGAACAGATTTCCAACTTACTATGAGATTAAGTTGTCAGGACTAAAAGGAATTAACTGTGTACCATAGTTAGCAAATTTCTTTGTTGAAAAACCGACTTCCCATTCTATTTTTTACACTGAGCAGACCTAATACCACATGACCTACATGTGGATTAATCTATTGTAACATATTTGACAGTGGTCAAGTTGGGTCATCTTGCAAATTATTACAAGCTTAGTTTTTTCTCAATCATTGATTTTGATTGCAAAATACCTCTGATTAACCTTTTATATTTGTACTGTAAGTACTTTTGCACATGAGAGCTTGTAGGCCTCCACATGTGATGTACTCTACATCTCTTTTCCAAACATGTGTCTATGTGCATCATAGTGTACCAGTGACCCAATGTCACTGAGCAAAAAGCAATTTCACTTGATGAAATGTTAATCAGCGGTGTACTGTAATCTACATTAGTACAGTAATGAAAGGAAATGTACAATCCCACATTGGTCACAGACAGCCCTGTACTTTACATGACACGATGTAGCCGACTAGAGCCTACCATCACAACAGTCCCCTCTTTAATACACACCAACAACAAAATCAAACCTGATCTATAGTACTGAGTATGCTGGTGTACAGAAGAATGAAAAGATTTGTATTAAAAGCAAGTACTCTAGCTTTAGTTGGGCAAATATTGGAAGGAAACTTGCTCAAACTAATGAAGCTAATGTATGCAAACCAGTGACAATGCTACAGAAAAAAAGGAACAATTTAAGAAGAGGTGTAATGGGGATGCCAGTGACCACTGCAAAAGATTTGTCATTCCAAGATTTTGGCAGTTCCACCTACAAGAGTCAGAATGTTTTATTTTGATCAGTCAGTGTTAAAGTTACAGTTTTTCATCAGCGAAGATGTACTCACCCAACGAACATGTCACTGGACTGATCAAAGGTGGAATTATTCCCCTAAGATGCCCGTTTAGTGTGCACAGCCTGCAAAAGATGCTTGATACTCACAACAAGTTTGACATAACCCCCTAGTAACACATTTATTAAAAGGAAGCTTAAGCTATTTAAAATTTGAATTTCACATACTGTAGATGTGTAACTCGATAAAAACCTCAAAAAGAAATTCCTGTGAAGACTTAGAGACATACAGTATGTTGCGAGTCACTTGAGGAGAATCCTGCTGGTAATGCAATTAGCAAATTGTCAAATGAAATTCAATCAATAAATGAAATCCAGTTTTCCTGATTTGGATACATTTTAGTTGAAAAAACAATTGCTGATGTAGGACTTTATCTGACGTATTGTTTGAACGTGTTCCCACAGTGATGTGGAACTTAAGGTTAAACAGGCACACTCGGTGTGCCTACCTACTCGATGGGAAACCTACTTTGCTGTATGCAGATGGTGATCAGTTTCTAGAGAAGAAAATGTACTACTTTCTCTAGCATTGCACACTCTTGGCACATACTGTACGGTATACAGTGTGGAGAATTCTGTTGTTATTGGGCCAAGAATTAACCCCATACGGTAGATGTGCTACTGAGCATTCCAAAGAACCAATTATATCCCATAGCAAAATGCAACACTTATTCTCTCCCGTGCAATGTTTTTTTCTCAAAATGCTTAAAATGTCTGCGATACACACACACACACGCACACACATACACACATATATATATAATAAATATAACTAAGGGTGATTGAGTGCTATACTTCCGTGCTTTCGTGGAGAGTTTATGTCAAGACAATTTTCATATTCAGGTATCTGGAAGATGAGTGGATAGAAGTCACTCAGATTTTGTGTCACGTGATCTTTACCCCTACTTTCTCTAGCTTCAATGAAACAATGATGGAGAACAAAGGTAGATGACCAGGCGATTGCCTGCCTATACAACTCATATTCCAGCTATAAAACTAGACTTTTGGGACCTACGCCAGATGAGGATATAAAATTGTCATAAAACAGTTTAATGTTTATCGTTGAGAATAAAATATTCTAATACCACAGAAACACAATCATAAATAGTTTTCATTTCTGTGGCTGATACCGCCAGAAATCTCTGTAATAGGGTCAACACACGTCATCTTTCTTCCCCTCCTTTCATTCTTGATTTTGAATGATACTGTGTTGTAGACAACTATGATTCACAATTAAGAAAACTTACACCCCGTGTGAAAGAGGGGTTTCGCCCTTTGGGGCCCCTCAACTGTAAAAAAACGGGTGCCCCTTACATGTTGGGACACGACAGAGTCCCAATAAATTCCGGTATTTCCTTTTGCAAAGAGAAACAAAAAGAGTCATCGTCGATGTATAGTAAATACTGTAATATATTGGTATACAAATGAAACAAATCCAGCCAAGCAGCTCTAGGGGGGTCATTCCATTTTTCTCAGCAGAACGGAAGATTACGAAAATGGTGGATTCCTTAGCTGCCCACAACTCCCGACGGACCATAACTATCCCAGTAAACTATCAATTGTGTCGGTAGCGATGGGTTCAATATTTATATCCGGAAATGTTTCTCAGAGTCACCAACATGCAACATGTATTAGATGAAAATGTTTTGTTTTCTTTCAATTAACATTGTATCAATCGGGTCGCGTGATATTACCGACCTTTGACCCTTTGAAAACAATCGATAGATGCCGCCATGACAGGTCAGACGGTTGACGTTCCTTATTATTTATATCAGGATATAATGTACATACATATCAGAATGAAGACTAAGTGTCCAAGAGTAGACATATTCTATATCAAATGTTATCTTTAGTTCAATATAAAGTCTTTATGGTAGTATGTGTTTGCTCATCTCTTCGGAGTCAAGGTATAGCCTGGTGTATAAGAACAAGTCAGATCTTTAATCCTTTGTATAATTAAAATGATCATAGGCGGGCTATGTACCATTTCATCATTTCCCTTAAACTTTTCCATCTTGCAGAAGGTGAGTATAAGCTACCTATGCTGATCGTAAGTAGCTTACACAATGTCCGACTTTTTTTTCTCGCTGTGATTTCCACTCGTTAAAAAGAGTCGGAAGTTGAAAGTAGATAAGTTTCAACAATAACGACTGGCAATGCTATAGCTATAGGGCCCGGGCCTACGGATAAAAATATTCGGATGTGCAGTACTTTTTGAAGGAGGAAAGGCCACATGAACCTTTAATGTTTGGTTCTTAATATACCCTTTAAGCTAGTGCCCCATGGAATCGGTCAGAAACGAACTAAACAGACTATCTTCCAGGGAAAGTATGATAACTCAAATGAAAGAGTGTCCGTCGTATCTAAATTGCACCGGTGTCGTGGGTGAAGTATAAAGTGAAACGCCAGGTTAGTGGAAGTTCGTATTCAGTGGCCGATGGGTTCGTGGAGTAAGGAATTTTGTTTCCACCATCTTCACGGAACCAACCCTCCCCCAGCTTAAAAAGACTGACGCTCCACTTTAGACCCTACTGAGTCTACCCCCCACCCCACGCACACACCTATCAAAAATCATCTCTTCATCTTTTCACTCACGAAAAACTGTAGTAATCTATCACACGGCCACCTGCTTGAGAACTTATGAGTGGATTCAGGGGCGTGTGACATAATGAATACATCGTATGGATCTGTTTGTTAGGCGTGGTCAATACATTGACTGGTTCTTTTCACTTCCAGCTTCTGACATCCTTTCATAATTTGTTGGCTTTGCTTTGAGTGTGTCGTCGCTTTGCTTTGGTCATTTATCGGCCTTCTTTTGTATAATCTCAACATACTGTGTCTTGTAATTTTCAGTAACTGTGGTCTGAAGTCTCTCGGCATTCCAACAGACTTACGGGCAATACGAGGTATGCAGTTCTGTTTTGTCAGCCGAATAGAATAATAATAATAAAAAAAAATCAATTACCCTCCCATAGATGGTTCTGCGCGGATCTTAACTCCATGGATCTCCTTGATTTAAGATTGAAATATTCTGCACCGGTCTCTCAGTTCCCAAGAGGCATTATCCTGCATAGTACCTTTAGATTAAAAAAAAAATCAATGCCCTTTAATTTCTGCATCTCCGTTCGCCTTAGCTGGACGATAACACACACCTTACAAATTCAAAGATAATGTATTGCAAATAGGAAGATATTTCTTGTCGAGAACACTTCTTCAGCGGTGGAGGGCAAAATTTCTCTCAAACAGGTTAGAAATCTATAAATGTGTAGGCCAAAAGGAGAATTAGTCATGGAACAGTCAGCTGTCACCGTTGTATGACTGCACAATTGTAACGCCAAGGTCACGGTGTATACCTACCCTGAAATATAGCGGTTATTTAAATCGTGTAAAACACAACGAGTAATCCATTTAATAAGTTACTCTGTTCCGTTTTTACTTTTGTATAGGGTTGAAGACCTTTTCTTTCGTCGTAGGATATAAGTGTTTAATTTACCTGCTGAAGGACTATGTGTAGGTTAGGTGAGGTGACTTTGCTATTTTGTCTAATTTCGGTCAGCCTCGTTGATTCGAGCTCACTTTCCAACCGACCCCCCTCCACCTTCACCCCGTCCCTCCATTTACATTCTTATCCAAGTTCGGACCTGCCTGCGAGTTCATATCTGTAACAATTGCAGTGCCTGTAACATATAGGCATACTCCACGGCCATATTTCAAACTGGGTTTGAATGTTGGTGTTTGTAGGCCCGACAATGTACATAAATACATCGAGAGATTCGACCATATGGTTTAGCGATGAAAAAAGTCACAACATGGGCTGTAATTCATCATGGTGCAGGTTAAGTTATAATATCTGCACAGAGCATCATGTTAATCAGAATCTGGTATTTAGATTATGTATGCAGTTGAATATAGGACTCTTCATGCAGTGATCATTTACTGTAACACTGCATTACTATATATATTCACGCGCGTAAATTTTTTTGAAGGGTTGAACTGACTGAATGGGTTTTTACTTTGGGTCAAATTGGATTTGAACGTTTACCGCATTGAATGCATGGTTTGAAGAGCTTAGACATATATCTGTGGCATATATGATGTAAGGTTGGGAATTAATTGCTTAGAGACCGTAGGATGCCATGCATTGTTTGCTCATGTTGTTCACTTTTGTGAATTAAATTTTCGGACTTCCTCAATATGCTAGAGTAAGATCCCACTATTTTGTTAGACTTCTAATTTCAATGTTGTTTGCAATCAATTTTGGTCTTTAGGTAAGAAAAATGAGAAAAACGCAAATGTTGAGATAAAGACCCTTATCCAATCACAGCGCATGTAAAAAAAGTGATTGACCAATCATAGCAGCCCTTTTAGAGTTTTCCCTGTTGTTTGCAAAGTTTCTAATATGGCATAGGAATATAGCACGGTGGACTAATGTCAGTATTAGGCGTTTTGAAGAAATAAGTCAATATTATCTCAGATAAGGTGTACAATAGCAACGATTGTATGTACCTAGGAAGGATCATCTGGTCTCGCTTGTAACCAGGTCCCATCTTTATGGTGCAAGGGTACTCGGCAAAACAGCCGTTACATCTCTTCTCACTTCCCGCACCCCCCCCCCCC
>VJOZ01011468.1:0-20405 GCA_009801055.1 Stichopus horrens | reverse complement strand
CAAATTTGCTGTACACGAACAGAGACTTTTTTAACAGTGTGCCTCTCTGCACTGTGCAACTATTTAAGTTATTTCCTGTATCGTGGTGATACTACCACTGAGTGTATGTGCAATATACATAAATTATGTATATTTCATCTCAAGAATCAACTATGCGATGTAGTTTCAGGCAAAGAAAAGTTGTAGTCTACAGCCGGTTTTCCAAAGTTTAAAACCAAACAGAGAGTGATCACAAAGCAGCAGATGATATCACACCTGTTATATGTACCTTAATAACAATAATAACAATAATCTTGATACTGTGTGAGTAAATGTGCACTAGCAATAGACACGGTACGTACAGAAACAAAATCATCATTTACATATAACACGTTACCCGGGCAGGGTGGACAAAGTTTTCTTTCTTCGTTAATTGTTATTTTTTTTAAGACAAGGCCGTAGCATGCACTGAAGGAGGCACTACACAGGCTACATTCACTGAACTGTACATAGGCCTCCTTCTGTGGATAAATCTGCTCAGAGTGAATCAATCCAGCCGTCTCACTTACTGTGATGACTGAAATTTAGGGATGGCAAAGAAATTGTTTTCTCTTATCACTTTTTTTTTAATAAGGTAATAATTAAGGTGGGGAAGAAGAATAATACTATTGCTATAACACAACATTAGGAAGGAGATAGTGAGAGGACTAAATAACAGTGTTCCTCTAAAACACATTTCTTTTTAATAGTAAATGGTTTTCTAGAGAAAACATGGCTGAGAGAGACGACTAAATGCTCTCTTGTGGTGATCCAAGGATCACTTTATGGCCATTTTATCATCAGATGAAACACACTAGACACGTATTCGCTAGCATGTACAGTATGGACCTTAATTATATCAACGTAGTGAAAATTTGCATTTCAGCAAAAATCCGTAAGTTTGTCACATTTTCTGAAAAATGAAATTCCAAGACTCCAAGAAACCACGAATTCCCAAGACCTTGGGAAAAATCATAAAGGAGTAGTAACACCTTTATAGTCTTCACCCACTCAGTTTACTTGTTTAGATGTTTATATCTCTATCTTAGGTGGAGATGGACAGTATCGTTACTGTAAACAAGCCATGTACTAACTAGTGAGACTTTGCGCGTGAAAGAAACACACGTCTGACTCGATTTGCGCGATGAATCTACTCTCATAGTGGGCAACAAACTATGAGAGTTGCAATGTTATCCAAAATACTTCAAAGTTTGTACCAATGCAAACAAATTTTATCCTGTTCTTTGTCGAAAAACAATCATAAATTTCAGGGATATGAATTATAGCATGATACCACTCACATTTTAGTGTAGTACATGTACATCACAAAGACAGGACTGCTCCACAGAAAGCTAGTTACCTGGTTAATGAGGAATGTGCATTGGACGGATAGTATCCATAATTGAAGCATGCATCCAAAATATGACTCAAGATACATCATTTGCTTAAGCACAACTGACATTTAGAATATAAGAAAAATAATTTACCTCCATTAAAACATTCGTCCCTATTTCCCCAAAAAGATCCATGTAGAATTTTCTTTTAACTCCAGAGCAAGCCACTTCGTGTAAGGCACCCATTGCATTGTAAGTGTAGTGGCATTCTTCGCCGTTTGCGTTGGAGGCATTCATCTGGTTGTAAACGTTGAATTCATAATGTAGCGTGTCGGAGACGTCCTGCATCTCAACGATGTTCCCACTTTGGTCGTTGATGATTTTCACATCACCAATTTGTTTATACTGGTTGAGGTTGTTTACGGCATACGTCGTCACATCACCATTAACCTCCATAGACTGACGATTCCCTGCACCATCATAGGTAATGCTGACCATGTTGCCCTCGTAGTCACTCCATGAACGCAGTTGATCGGCACCGTCGTAGCCTACTTTCCATGTGCCCTGAGTGGTATTGATTTCTTTTCGGAGATGTCTCTCGTTGTAACCGTATTCAAATCGAGACACGACATCAGAGTCTCCACAAGTGTTTAAGACCTCTGTGAGGACCGAACCACCCGTTCTGTATTTGTACGATGTCTGACATCCATTAGGAAGTATCCGTTTTGATACAGGACCACGGTGGTCGTATTCCACCGTGACAATCGTCAGGTTACTTCCATCCTCTGTTACACTGACAACACGGTTAAAGTCATCGTATAAATACTTGGCATGGTAATCCCCATCGCTACCGTGAACGCGAATAGCTGTTTGCCTGCCTCGATAATCGTAATCGTATATGATTGTAACTCCATCCGGGTACTCCACTGTTCTGGGGGCTCCTAAAGCTGTATATGTGATCTTTATGGTGCCAACACCATTAGTGGCTTCCGTTACTAAGCCTCTGTCATTGTACATGAAAAAAACGTCGTCTTCCCCTTCATTGATTCTTTGTATTGTTAATCCCTCTTCGTTCACCCGAAATAATGACTTAACACCTTTTCGCGTCACTCCTTGAACTACGAAGTTACTTTCGTCAAAGGTTCTACTTTCGTTGGTGCCATCTGGATAAATGATCGACCGTGTATTGGTTTGTTCGTCGAACAGGTATTCGTATCGATTGTTATTACCGTCTGTGTACTCACTGAAAGATGCACTTGACGTTTTTCGTACTGTGATGACATCATCGTTTCCATCATATATACGATGAAGATTTTCGCTGAGGTCATATTCACGTCTTTCAACCACCTTGAGTGTTTAAGAATGAAAATTATTCCTCACTACCACAGTAACAAATTATGCTTATATATTTAGGCATGGTAGATTATAGATTCACTATTTCTTCTCTTTCTCAACGTAGTACAATGAATATGAACTATTAAATGTTAGAAATCAACCTTCACCACCAATGTCATTTCAGTTTCCATTGCGGTACATATATTAGGCCAACCAATTAGTGAAATTTAGAACTACTTATGACAAAATGTGCCACATGAAAAAAAAAATTATCCAGCAGTCAATCACAAAGTCATTCCAGAAATGACTCACTTTAAAGAATTCTGCATCATATTGAAGAAAGCTGAACACTAATTAAGGTATTGATGATCTATCAAAATTTCAACCAATTATCATCTCATCAATCGCAGGTAAGCCGGGTCCTAATTATTGGTGAATGACTAGGGTAATTTTGTAAGACGTAATTCTTAAGTAATGTGAAATTGACCTAAATGATATTTCTTTTGGGGAGGCCGGTGGTTTGGAAGACACTAAAAGTCTCTGACTCTTATTAAGCAAAGACAAGGAAACGGCCTAAGAAACCTACTTACAATCTTAGACAGATCCACCCTCCGAAAAGTAGCTTTCCTGCACACTGGACCCTGGTATATTGGTCTCAAATTCAGCATTTCTTTAATGTTATTGATCAATCAACTTACTGATCAATCAACTTGCTTTTAAGAGAATGTGTGTTAAATATCTAACGTTACGTATCTGGCATATATACTTCCCGATTAATGCTATGCGAATGACCACAAGTTCTCTTCACGAACTGTCAGCCCCAAGTCATAGAATTTAACTAGTTATGGTCAGTAACTTCAACATTCTGTCGTTTAGCTTATAATTTGCACCCTGATAAGTTTAGAGTTCAGTTTCTTCTCTTCTGTATAAACCAAGATTCACGTAAATGGAAAATCAACGTGTTGAAAACTACAACAACTTTCACTTACATGGTCCCCTACGAGAGTCGTTGTGCCACCCACATTATCTGGAATAATCCTCAACGCGGCGTCTTCTCCTCTGATGTGAACATAACCAGGTTCACCTGATATGCCGTAGATAATATCTGTTGTAAGGTTGGTTGGAAAGTCTTCAACTTGAACTCTACCATCTCTAAAATCGGTTATAACTGACTCAGCATAAACCTCACCTTGAGAATTTTGAACACTGACTCCGGTAAGAATACCGTACACGTCGTAGGAATATGAGGCCAACACACCGTTTGCGTTTGTGTAGGATGAGATAGCTCCATCATTTTCGTAGGTATATGATACTGTACTACCGTCCACTGTCACCGACAGCAGTTCGGATTCGGTAATGTCGTATTCGTAGCTGCGACAAAAACAAACGTTGATTATTAATTATCACATGATATCATATTCGTTTACTTTGTGAAGAAAGGAAACGCAAAGACTCTGAAGGTAAGCTTGATCATCTTATCACTCTGTATTACTCCAGAAAAATACCAAAATATTATGTGAATATGCGGTGGAATAAATCACATTTCCATGATACACAACGAATAACTCATCCAACACCTGAAGGTTCCTGGGTTGCTATAAATTTTCGATCTCACTGACCATGTATTAAAACACAAAAATGCTATGTAAACGTTTACTGTAATATTATTTTTTTCCAGTTAAGTTTCAAACTCCCACAGTTCACACAAAGTTACGGTAGCATTAAATTTATATACGACTATTAACCAGAAAGTTAAAGGACTGATGCCTTGCCAATTCCCATTTTTTCCAAACACACACAATCAGATTTTAACAAAAGCGACGAACAGAAAAACAATGGGATCACATTACAAGAAATTGGATTTGAGGACTTTTTGATTCCTTGACAATGTCTTTTTATACCCACACAATCAAACACGCACACAAACAAAAGCAACCAAAGAAAGGAACGTACCACATCAAAATGATATGTAAATGCAAGAACAACGACCACATTCTGTATCACGTGTGGATTTTATGTTACCAAGTGCTGATATACATTAGTAATGTCAATCACTCAGTATTAATTGATGACAATTGTAGTCAAGACGGATAGCTATCCATGGTATTTCACAAGTTGATTTAAAGCTCTTGACACCAAATTGTGTTTATGAGTGTGGAGGCAACTTGGAATACACCTTGCCTCCCTTGGGAGTGTTTACTGTTTTCTTAATACAAGTGACATTTGCCTTTCATTAGTTCACATGCAGGACATTTAAAATTTCTCATGCTTTGGAATGATAGCACTAACTTTTTTCATTTCATGTGACATTACAGTGATGACACGTCTATAATGGAGCAATTCAAATAATAGATATCATTTGCTTGTTAATTACCACCAATGTTGCCACTTACAAGTTCTAGTTGAATTCAGTTGCTGAGATATCTCCCTTCATAGGTTTTCATGGTTGGGTAAGAAACAATTTAACAAAATATCACGTTTTTCTTTCGTTTTTAAATGTGTTCAAAACTTCCTCCCTTCTTCAGTATTGTCAATATCATTGGCCCAATTCGCATTGTACCATTACCGCGAATTTCAAATAAACGTATGTACTTGCATTCCAATAAACATGACATTTCGTTAACAGGTAGGAGATATTTTGAAAGGAGGACGCACACTTAGGGAACAGCAAACCTTAAACGATTTTTTTTTAAGGATTAGGCATCTGGGAGTATTTGGAGGAATTCTGCACCAAATTGAAAAATTCAACCACATAATCAGGTGCAAATGATTCATCAAACACTATCTTGGTACCCTTTATCCAATAACATGCAAACATCGTGTCACTTTTTGGTGTGTGGCTGAAAGATCTGTCTTCATCGCGGAGGTAGCGGTTACGTAATAAGCCACTGAAGAGCTAAAGTGACTTCCAAGTCACGGCAATGGAACTAAAGGGCGCATTCTGACATGGAAAACTTGCTTTTTTAAAGACTGAAAAAGTAAATGAGTAATTTGGGCTCAATATGTGTATTTGCAAACAACGACAATGAAATTTGGATGATGCATGCAAGTTCCACAATATACGTATAATTAGCTAAGCTCTAAGACTTGTATACTGTAATAAAGAATTAATTACATTTAATGCTGCAAATAACAGGATAAGGTCACAAATATATATTGGAACAGCAATGGGAATCCATGGTATGAGTCAGTACGGATTTTTTCCAGTGTTAGACAATGCATGGACTGGCAAAATAAACAAACTTAAATGTAGAACTGGAAATAAATTGAATTTCACACTTTACCCCGATGAATGCCATCTGGGTCCCATGTGGGTAAAATGGTGCAAACGTAGCCAATTTCGTCCTAATGACACCTACCTGATAACCATATGGTACATAGATGGGCACTGTCTTGCCCAGGTGAGGCCCAGATGGATCCCATATGTTCTGATATCTGTGCAGAACTCATATTTAGCAATGTCAGACCTCTAAACATTTTGTAAATGAAATTAAACACAAAGCGATCGCACCTGTTTCATTCAGAAAGACAAAACCTCTGCTACTGGTAAATTCTTCGTCCATACTATTCCTCTTGAATTCAAAATAGTTGTTATCTTGCTCCAGGGTCAAAGAGTTTTCATTCACAGACAAAATCTTTAAATTCCTGCAGAATAAAAAAAATGCCATTATCGTGACTCATTTCTAGTATCTTCAAGACACTTTTTGCTTGCCAGTTACAATACTGGCGGTTTTTAAAATGTGAATGTGTCGGAAAATGTCCACATTTATTTTTTTCTTTCAAACCAATCAGTTCTGACTGCAATAGACTGGTATTTTACTCATATTTCGATACGACTATTCGATAGTGATAGAATTTGCACCTTCTGTTTAATTCAAACACATTCACATATTACGTTCTGTACCATGTAAAAACATATCCAAAACGGTTGCAATGATATAATGATTCCCTCCCTCTTTTATTATTTATTCAACGTTATATTTATTGACACTTTGTACATATTTTGTGTATAACAGACTTCTCAAATAGTAACTACTGAAAACATCAACTACTTACAGGAGAGGACAGGCCAAAAAGAAACGCAAAGTTAAACTTCATAATTTAAATGAACCTATGGGGGGGGGACTAAAAATCAAGCAATTTATTTACCACCACAACGATTTCCATCCTTTACCAAAGACGCCAAAGACCGCTCGGCTTGACAAACGTGAGTCAAACTCTCTAGTATACTCCAATGTTAGCGATCCTCGTTCACTCGGCAGTTTCTGTAGATCTGTCATGTCCACATTGACGGTACTAAATTTACCAAAGCCATCAATGAGTTCTAGTTGATGATTGACAGCTTGTTTCAATAAAGGTGCTCTGCCGCCCGTTAAACTCAGGTAATTTAGAATAGTAGATATTTGCTTCATAAAACTCTGATGAGTCGGCCCTGTTGTTTCCATGAAAAGGTCCCAAATCCTATTCCACCGTTCATCACTGAACATGAAAGGTCGATGAATATCTCTATTGTCAACGTATAAATTTGGCAACGAATCATCATCAGAAGGTAGTGATGAAATTGAAATCTCAACGTTAGCAGGGGCGGTCTTGACACGCACCTCAAATGTGCACATTGCAATTGATCCAGGAGACAAAATGCCTGCAGGCCCTTCATTCGGAGATCCAAAGAAAACATGAGAAGGTGACCAATTTGCTGCCGGGCCTCCATTTATTAGACGTGCTTCTCCTGGGTCGGTAATGCTGAAACTAAGAAGTGGTGCTAATACATCCGTGTTACCATTATTTCTAATGACGACAGTGACAGTTCCTACTTCAAATGGCCTTAATCTTGTAGGATTGTCCACAAATATTGTAATCGCACCTTGGGTACCATTGACTATTTCTATCGCTTCGAAATAGTACGCTTTGTTGTTCAAAACAAGATCAAAAAATGAACCAACAGCAATATTTGTCAAATCAAATGTTGCAAACAGTCGTTGAGAAGAAAACCTGTAAATTTTCACTGCTTTTAATTCATTTCCTGACACACTATTTCTTAGCTTGGCACAAATATTCTCAGGAAATTCCGTCCCTTCAACTGCCAATGTAACCGTACCCAACGACGCGGCTTGTTTTGGTTCAACTTCTAGAATTTCAAATTGTGCAATTTTCGCCGTAAGTGTGTAAGTCAAGGGATATTCAGACACTGAACCATCTAGCACACCGTTATTCTGAAGTAGTAGATAATAATCTCCTTGTTTTGTGGGAGCTTGGATAATTGTTTGATTTGGTGACAGTTTTCCCTGACTTGCAGCATCAAAGTTATTAGGAGAAGCAATGTCATTAAACCTTACAAACAAATTATTTACGCCAAATTCCGAAGTACTTCCCAGCGTGACCACTAATGTTTCTTCCGAAGGTACAGATGGAATACGGTATGCTACCCTCTCCATCAATTCCAGTTGACCTGTGAGTGGCATGTTGAGTTCTAACAACGGTAGAGCAACACTTATTACTGAGTCATCAACTCCGACATTATTATCTAAGTCTGAGTCCCTAACGTTGCTCCTTGTCCTCACAATTGCATAATGTTCACCTGCAGTCACTAGAGGTATCTGAACTTGGAGTGACTGCATGTTTACATTTATGGGTGCACTTGAAATCCCATCTAGAGAAAATGAACTGCAAATACGCCCTACTTCAAAATCTTTGATGTTCCACTCGATATCCTGAGATAGGTAAATGGTGTCACATTTGTAACCCGTACTTCTTTGCAGTCCAAGATTTTCAATGACCCAGTCAACGGTGATCTGGTCTCCACATGTAACTGAGGCAGGAAAATCAACTGAAGCTACAGTAAGATCAGAGGAAACCCCCGCCATCACTTTAAACGCTGTATGATCTTCGTTATTAATTTCATTTTGCTCACTTATTTCTCCTCTGCTATCTACATGTACGATAAGATGGAAGGTAGCAACTGGCAGGTCAAAGGGAAGAAATAGTTCGAGCTTTTGCTGGAATGTACCTCCAGGTACCAAGATTGTTTCCGTTGATACTGAAGCAAGTCTCAAATCGAATGGATCGATAATTGCATTTTGACTGAAATATACAGCATCTATCCAGGATTTTTCCAAGGTAGCGGCCCCAATATTGGTTACATTGTACTGCAGGATGAAAGGCTCTCCTGAACGCAAAGTCACAAAGTTTGAAGAAATAGTAACTGCGAGATCACCTCTTGGACCTTCATACAAATGAAACTCATTACTTACTCCAACATTATTATCACGATTGGATTCGTGTTCTTGTAATGTTGTGTCAATTTCAACTTTAATTTCTGAAACACCCTCCAAGGCAAATGGAATTTTGAACACGACAGTAGCGATGTATGTCTCTTGGGGGTCAAGAGAACCAGCGCGAGTGAACGTACCAACAGGTTGACTAAAGAATGACTGTACGAGGGAAACACTGTCCGTCCAAGATGAGGATAACGTTGCACCACCAATGTTTTGAACTTCGAAACGAACTACAACGAGGGATCCGAAAGTCACATTAAAGGGAATTCCAGTAACGTTACTAACTCTTAGGTCTGCTAGTTCTGGTTTGGGCAGAATCAAAGGAATGGTACTCTGAAAGTGAGACATTCCTAAGGCTGAAGGGTCACCAGGAATCAATTCAAACGTAGAATTGACCGAGACATACACAGTGCCCACAATGTTCTGGGGGATGGGAAGTATCTTTGAAGTAGTATATGACTGTCCAGATTCCATCCGCCCACTAGAAGGAAAAACCCCGAGTTTAATTCTGGATGATCCTTCTTGCCTCTCACTGAAAAGAGATACCTCATCAAACCACAAGGATTCCTGAATCATTGAATTTCCAACATTTCTCACTCTCCAAGTGACGAATAAAGTCCTTGGAGTTCCTGATTCTTCAATGTCAAAGCCGACATTGGTCACCTCTAGGGTGGGTGTTGGTGGCGGGCTAATAATGTAAGGTCCAACATGTACAGGGAGTGAAGGGCTGCATGTAGCATTGTTTAGATTGTATGAAACACCGAACGATACGTTCCCTGTAACTCCAAATGGAAGACGAACCATTGATGAGATTCGTGCTGAATCAAAAGGAGAAAGATGAGTCAAAAGCGGCACTTTACTCACAATGAAATTTCTTTGAGCTATTAACGAAACCAGTGCCGTTCCACTGTTCTCCGATGCTGTTAAATTTCCGTCATTGTAGACATTCCACGTTAGGTGAACATTATCTCCTGATGTGAAAGAGATTTGAGATTCGTCCAGTGAGGTTGATACTTTAAGATCCATCACAGTCAGATGCGGTGATAAACATGGTACAGTTAGTGAAATATCGACTACGTTGCTACCACTTCCCCTTTCGAAGTGAATATATGATGTCAGTATTTGAATTGTAACATTTCCTCTGGCATGACTGGGGATATTAAAATCTTTGTTTGCAATCTTGTAAGACATTCCTGCTTGAAGACCATTAACGGTTATTATTCTTCCAAGAACTGTTCTTTCACAACTTCCACCGCATTGTATCAGTTGAACGGTGTCGGTTATTCTCCCCAGAGTATTCCCAGGTCCAATATTTGTAACAGTCCAGTTTAAAGTAACTGTAGATAACATGTCCATACCATCAACATTTACAACGCCTGTAGCATTGGAAACTACTAAGTCTGGAACCTTTTGTTCGATACGAATACTCTGAGATTCCATGTTGTTATCTTCTCCTTCAAACTCAAAGACGTCGTTTCTTGCGTCTGCGGTAACCTCAATTTGGTAGCTTCCAGTTGTCCAAATGTCCCGAATAGTGAATATGACCGATCTGCTATAAGAAGAGGATGGGGATACTTTCTCCGACATAAAGATATTCGATATCGTTTGGAACACTTTGCCGTTTTGCGTCAACACCTGAAATGAAAATTCATCATTTTGAAACAAATATTTCAGTCCTTATTAAAATATTCGGAAGTGTAGATTTTGTACTCTCATCACTCACATGAGGTTATAAATCCTTAATAACAGAGAAATTATTTTAATCAACTGATTCAATCATTGCCAACCAGATCGAGTTTCAATATCACCCAATTTGATGAGAATTTTTATTTCAGGAATTTCTTACATCCAATCAAATGAAAAACATAAAGTTGCCCAAAAGCTGCCTAATCTTGAAACATCACAGTCAGCGTCAAATAGAAACTGAAGTTAAAGTTTGATAAAACAGCTAAATATTACAATACCATTTAGTAATAATAGCAACCATTGGTATAATTAGTATAATTTTGGGATTTACATATCCAGTGCAGTATTACTCACATGGCATTACATTTAGAAGTGACTATTCCTACTTATTTTGCTCTCCACACACGTGATGTGATAATGCACCTTAAATGTCTGAGAATAATAATGATGAGGGGAATGGAAATTGTGTTTGCAAGTTTTGAGAACTCTCATCGATTAAAGGTTAATGAACGCAGGCCCATGTATTAGCTGTAAGATAATGCATGATCGAGGTTAATGCAAGCGATACACGAGGGTCCATCCCGAGTGCATCAGCGACAGTATTAACCCCCGAGAGTGCATTATACGACTGTTAATACATACTTAGAAAGAACCCTCAACTCCTGTTGGACCATTGCAGCTGACTAGGGGTTGATCGAGGATTACCCAACTCTGTTAAACCACGGTCAATTACCGGCGGATGAGCACAATAAAACTGTAGATGGACAGTGTGTTTCCATTCTACTGTATCTTACGCAAACCAATGGCTAATACAGTATTACTAGTAATAGGCCCACTAATACTAGTCAAATAACGTTCGAATTACAGTACAATTAGTCGATCTAACGTTACCTAGGCCGCGCCTACGGTCAAAAATGTGAGCCTGTGTATTAATTAAAGGTTAATTAACGCTGGATCGTGTATTAACAGTGGGATAATGCACAATTAGGGTTAATGCAAACGATTCGCGAGGGCACAGCCCAAAGTGATAATAGCATTAACCCCCAAGAGTGCATTATACTGCAGCTAATATACAGGTTCAAAGTTGGATTAACCTTGTTCATACATACAAAAGATATTTTGATAAAAAAAACACGAAAAAGAACCCCCCAGAAGTTAACAAATTTACAACATATCAATAATATAGAAAGTAACACCTAAACTACATGAATAACAATAAGAACTGACATACACACAATGCCTGCTATAGTTCATTTGCTATGTAATGTGCTAACTCAGAGTACTTAGTTACTTCGTTACAGAGCGTGGACTTTCTTTGTGGAATTTACCCACTGATTAGACTGATTTTGGATAAAGACACTGACAGATTTATTGAATATACATTTAGAGGAACGCTTCGACATGTTTGATGTCTTAGGTAACGTTAAAACTAAGAAATACGAATTTCAAATCGAGCGTTATTTCCCTAGTGCAAGGATGTTACTAGTAATACTGTATTTGGAATTGTTTTGTTCAAGGTATAGCAGACTGGAAACACACCGTCGATCTACAGTTTTATTGTATTTCTCCGCTAGTTTAACTAGTGAGGATATTAGCGAATAAACCACCGTCATCTGATTGAATGGTCCAATAGGAGTTGACAATTCTTTCCAAGTATGTATAAACATTTGTTCACTTAATACTTGTCTTCTGTGTATGAACTGTATCTTTATTTCATTTGGTCTCGGGGATGGCTGAGGTGGTCTAAACGGATGTGAATGATAATTGATCTAGCTTAATCTTGGTATAAAGATGAAGGCACCAACCTGTTGTGTGTTGACTGGATACACAGTAGTCAAGATAAATGTCATATGTTGAACTGCTGTGAGAAAATACATCAGAAAAAAAACGACCGACTTACAACTGAATCGTACCAAAACGTAGCATCCGGGAATCCATTCCCCGCGTTTCTTACTTCCCAAACGACGGATACTGTGTCACCTGATTGGACTCTTGTTGAATTAACAGTTAAACTGGAGACGATGAAATCAGCAGGAGGACTGAGAATGACAGACATGTTCTGTATATACAATAAAAGGGTAAAATTAAGTGAAAAGAGTAAAATTACTGTCAAATATAATTAAAACATTTATTTTTATGGTTGTGAGGCTTGTACTTTTGCAAACTGAGTAGGTATTCTGATGTTTCCACGAAATAGTGATGTTGTCATATCCATCAATTCAACACGTACATAGAAATAATTCTCTACTGTGGTACCTAAAGGATTCCAAATATTTTCTATATCAAAGGAACATTTCAACTGAATAAAATCGTAATTCAGCAGGTACTCCTTATACACGCTGGTGTCGAATAAATTGGGTCATCTCTATCATCATAAAAATCCTTTTTAATCTCATGCACACTTACAGTGGATATGAGATCATTGTTGGATTCAAAGACATTCTCGTAGACGGAGTCGTACAAATCGGTTTCAACGATGATTTGGTAAACACCGAACACTCGAGCGGGAACTGTGAAGGTAACGATACCATTGTATCCGCTTCCAGGGGATAAAATCCCATCGTGTCTGACAGTTACAGGGTTTCTTCTATTCCTATTGTCTAGAACTCCTTCTGAAGAAATGTAGATTTGATCATACCATACACCATTTCTGGTGACCCCAAGTCCAAGATTCTCAACTGACCATCGTACTTCAATCTCCAGTCCTGTTAAAAGGAGCACAGTCACGTTTCGTCAACAATTTGTAAGTGGTTTGACACTTTTAACAAGTGGTGCAACTTCGTCTGTTCTTGATGTCATTTCTGAAATTTGTCCTTTAGAAAGATATCACACACAAGATGATCTTTATCGCAATATATTTCCATGCTTTGTCCAGAATCACTTAATGTGGCTGACCGTAATGGTAACATTCAGGGGATAACCATTGGGAATCGTCAGTATAAATAGTACAGTACGCCGACGAATATACCGAACTAAGTATCATTTTTTTGTCCAATTAGGTTATTGATAACTTTGCCTCAATGTCTTTACAGGCATGGTATTAATCAAATCTTTAATAATTTCTAATTAGATTCTGAGTGTTTACATGGGATTTTTTGAATCGTTGATAATGATTTTGTTTGCTCCGATGTCTCATGGATCAAGGAAAAAAGCAATTGATTTTTTTTTTGTATTTTAATGTGGAAGTTCTTATCTATACATTACACACAAAAAATTGTGAACTTACTGGAAATTGAAAAAATATATTGTTGTTTTTTATGGAACTTTTTGAAACAATTTAACTAAACAGGAAAAAAAGATGATTGCGTTTCATCCATGCTTTCTAAGCATGTCTAAGCATGGTACGAGGGACTATTTCGTTGAGTTGGGACAGTATCTGCAAAATTTTCAGCACATTCAGTGAAATTGGTGAGTTTTGTATTGCCTTTATGAATTGGCACCGATTTAGTCTTTCGTTATTTTGTTGGAGACAAACAGCTATCTTCTCCATTTTGTTAGCCAGCAAACTTAGAGAAACCATTTTGATTCTTTCTCAGAAAATATCTTGTCAATGCAGATATTTACAGATTTTAGCTGGCTAAGTTCTATAATTTCTTAAGTGATTTGTGTAAATAGTCGCAACGTTTAGGAAAACAAGTTATTCTTTCATATTATCACGTTCATTTTCTGTTCGAAACCAGTAAAGAAAATTGTCAGTTGATTTTAGTTGATGCTAGTTTGAATAATGTGAATATAAAGTGATGCATTGTGCTCTCAGCGCAGCAGCTTTTTTTTTTCTTATGCAATATATTTTTCCCGTGAAAAGGATAGTTCGATTCATGGAATAATTACGAAAAAGTTTTAAGATATAAGTGTGTGTATGTCAATATTTAGGGCAGGATATAAAATGAGCCCTTTCCTGTAACACCACGATCACCTTTTGTTCGTTTACTTTAGCAATTAGGGGGAAGGAATTTTTGAAAATTTCGGAGACATAGAAAGCTCATTTGGAACGAGATATCGTGAAAAATGTTAGCATATGTAAAATTCGAGACTTAGGTTGCGTAAAAGTGTTCTCTAGACATTTGTCGAGCTGTTTTCGTGTACTCACCAGAAAATGAAGTCGAAGGTATGGTGACGCTGGTCACCCTTAGGTCTGGAGGCGGAGTTAAACGCACTTCGACTTTACCATCTGAACGTACAAAGTTATTTGTCCTATCAATATCCTCTAAGCGATACTCATCATCAGTTTTGACAAACACATAGAAGGTCCCTACAAGATTTTCTGGGAGCGTCCATGAGACGGTGATGAAGTATCCGTCATTTGGATCAACGAATCTGCTCACATATTCAGACCTCATAAAAATCAAATTGGTAGGCTCTGGAGTGAAACCAAAGTAAACACTATCCCGCCAAAAAATTGGAGAAACTCCCATTTGACCAATGTTCTGCACTCCCCATGAGATTTCAATAGGTTGACCAGTAAACGCAAAGTCTGGTAAAACGATTTCATTGACAGTTAAATCAGGATAGATGCGTGTTAAAAATCCCCACACAGGACTCAAAATAACAGTGATTTCACTTTGTCGCCGTCTCCGAGAGCCGCCGCTTATTTTGTATTCCACTTGCCATAACATCCTTGTACTGGGAGGAAAGGGACTGGATGGCCGATATGTTCGATGAATTGTTTCATGAATAGGTTCCACTGGTCGGTCATCTTCATAACGCCAAACAAAGACACGATGGTTCTCTGCAGCAGGATAGCTAGGCCAACTTAAAGAAGCTCTAAGATCCACATTGACTTCTCCATTTGAAGGTGATTCTGGAAATACCATTTCCATGATTTTAATCCTTTGTTGTGCGCTCACGACATTACCGCAGTCATCCATTACGGTCCAAAATCGAGTGAATTCAGATCCACACTGTTTTATAGTGACATCGTCAGAGAAGCTGATTTGAAGAGGCCTGCCACAAGGATGAAATGTCGGTTTACCTTCTCCTGATCTTAAGATATCTAAGTCATCCAAATCATCACTACACGGTACCAATCTGAATGTTGATATATTGATTCGCGGTGACAAAATATTTGTAATGGCAATGCTTTGAACGGAATTAGCAGAGTTTCCAGCTGCATCAGTAGCATTCCAAATTCGAATGATAGAACATCCTGGCTCAAAGTCATCAGTGTATGAGAGTGTTGGGTTTGCATCCTGGTTATCTGTTACTACTGGACTGCCAGTTTCGTTTGGATGTAAGGATTTTCCACAAGGGACGGACACAGCTGATACATTCAAAACCACCGGTGCCTCGGTGTCTGTGATATTTGGTGAAGTAAAACAGATTTTGAAAGATTACCTTTAACATTTTTGGTCTCTTTCTGCATTTCACCATCCCAACTTCTAAACAGGAATACGTCTTTAAACAGTACAATGAAAGTATGTATTACAAATTTCGTTTCGCTAAACTTGACGTTACGTTGGGTCTCTCAGGAGATCCACGGAAATCAATGCCACTGTGCAATAAAGCTAGAAATGAGAACTAAAACTTTGTTCTTTGTTAATTTTTCGAGAAGAGGAAGTAGGGCGAAGATCACCTCTCACAAGATTTAAAAGGGAACATGGCACTTGTATTCCAGATATCTAGAATATAAAAATTGTTTCGACATTTGTGTTGACCTACAAAATTCAAACTCCCCAAGAAAGAATAGTAGCCAATCAACAACACTTGAAATTATACTGACCAATACGAATGGAAATAAATATTTTTGTATGTATGCAACATTGAGAATAAATGTTTTGGTAGTGGTTTTGACATATTCCGTATAATTTGATTTTTAATGAGTTTTGCAAGTCACATTCCAGGTTTTCTGTGTGATGTTGCATGTAAGCTTGTTGATATAAATAAGATATAGATGAATGATATCTGCTAAAGGTGCTGGTAAAAAACATGAATGTGCTTCAAATTCTTAGCTAGTCCACTCCTCAGTGAGGTGTTACTTGACAACATGTAATCTAAACAGATCAAACGTTTTAAAAGTTTTATCTGACTAAAAGTTCTACATGGAAAATGTAAAATAAAGATAAAAACATTAGGGAGAAAATGAACAACTAAGTAGTTTGCGTACCAACAAGCCAGTTAACTGTTTCTGCTCTTGCAGTGTTGCCCACATCATCAGTAGCAATAAGTGAGAAGTGATATTGAACCTCGTTCAAAAGTCCGACAATTCTATACGGACTAGTGCAAGGTCGAAAGGTAGGCTCAAGGTCTGAGGTGTTGTAACCACATTCAAACTGACATCTGTCTCTTACGGATTGACAATCAAATGAGAAGACAGCCACTTTTCCATTAGATACATTTGATGGTCTCGTCAGTATTTCAGCCAAGGGTGGAGACTTATCTGAAACAAATAGCAATCATGAGAGAGTTGATAGCACCGACTTATCTCAAGTAGATGTTTAAGAAGATATGTGATATTTTAAGGTTGCAGTTATTTTCATCAAATAAAACACAAAAATCCAATAAAATATATTTTAATTAGTGTATCTGTAAATTGAACGGACACCAAGGGTCCCAAGTGGGCTATCTTGAAACAGGTATCCAAAACATCAACTCCACATTCACTCAATGTCATCAATTGAAGCATGCTTGGTCAAAACAGTTGCTAGTGTGCTATTCATTCTCAGCGAGATTAGCATTTCCATCTCTTCTAGCCTAGAGTTGATGGGAAAGACGTCACCATTACTAACAATGCGCCTTACATAAAAACCTTCAAATTTTAATATTATTCAATACAATTACAGTCTTTCGTGGCTTTCTTAATTTATATCAGTATATATTATACATTTGAAATGTTTCTGAAAGCTTTGTAATCCGTTCTTCAAGAAACTGAGCTGTCGAAATGTATCCATTCACTTTCACTTTAAGGTGTTTATTGTTTCACGTCGTAAAATATTGTGAAAATAACAATTACCTATGACGTTCAAACTAGTAGTGGTCTTTGAACCGGAACGAGTTCCAAACAGTAATCGATTTCGCACAATTTTGAGGAAGGAAATGGACCTTATTCTTCAGACAAAAGATTTTGTACTTTTTAGCACAGAAAATTGACGTCGGTTTTCTTACGACTGCTTAAGCAGAGCCATTAACTGGAGGACAAGGTATGCATCGTCGATTCGGTTGGAAACCAATAGAAGCAACATACAGTAAATTATCACTCACTACAAGTAGCAATCTTATCCATATTTTGTGAACTGAAGCCAATGTTTTACTGTATTTTGTACAGGATAATATGATAATTTTGTTATTCTACAATTTGGTACCATAGTTTTGACAAATGATCATGTGGTCATTTTAATCTTCTGTTACATTGACGGTGAACAGAGTTAAAGTTTAGGCTAGGTAAGTAAGCCAGATCTAACTACGCAATAGGATCCATCAAAATAATTTATAAAATATATACTTTATATATCACCTTACGATAACAATTGAGCTAATGGGTATGACTGTTTGAATAATTAGAATCCTGTTGACTGATCAGACTAGCCATAAGAAAATGTTGTGAAAGGTTACAAAATAAATGGGAAACTATCTTAGAGGAAATTAGTTTGTATTTTAGCTAATAAGATATTAAGGCATTTATTGGGTCATCCAATCTAATATCATANNGTGTAGACTTAAACAAAGGCACTGAAAAAAGAGGGATAAAGAGGAGAATATTTTGAGTGTTATGACAGAGACAAATGTCCACCCTGCCTCCCAATCAGGTATTCTATTATATTGAATTGCCACTACACAATATGGTGATGACACATTTTATACACGACATTCCATTCAGAATGAAAAGACTAACGTAGACCTAAATGCTCTGTAATTCAGTAACTATATTCTTACACAGAATTGGTATGGCAATCATCTTCCTCAATTTAATGTTATACTAGATATGAGATTAACGTACGTTACCCCCAATTTGATCTTTAATGGAAAATCAAATTAGTATTTCTTCCGTTTGGTGAAAATAAAACCATTTCTAAGCTCAAAGGTTTAGCTAGTCTCTTTGTGTGGCATTTTCTTACTCAGTTGATGACATCATGATAGTTTCGTACCAACAAACCACGTAGTTGTTCTACTTGTACCAACATTTCCAGCGGCATCCGTAGGGGTAACGTGAAGACTATGGAATCCCTCTCGAAGATTTTCACCTTCCCATGAATTTTCACAAGAAACAAGGCTTGTCCCACCAGGTGATGATAAGGCACACGTGCAGTTTGCCGGTTCGTTTACCGTCCAAGTGATAGTAATGTTTTCATTTGATCTAGACGGAACAATGTCGAAGGTAAGTGTCGGTGGTGTGACGTCTCCTGTTGATGATAATATAAACAGCGTCAAATAAATGAAAGTTGGTCTCGAGATCTTAAAAGTAAGTCAAAGACAGGTTTATTACTTCACGTTTTCTTATGTGTATATACTGTACTCTATCTGAAACATTGCAGTTTAGTGTTGTCAACAATGCTATACAATCCTCAATGTTGCATTGTCTATCTGGGTGCGTTTGAGTATTTATGCAGGGTGTTTTAACAATTTTCAGAATAATAAGATTTAAGGAGAGGGGAGCATAGTTGGAGGAAATTTATGTCGTTAAAGAGACACTCTACTGATTGCATAATTTTTATCTTACATAACGCACACTTGTTTTCCATAGTAAAGTGTATATCAATTAAAGTTGTTTCTATTTTCTGATAATAGTGACTTTTGTTTTTGATAATTCGTTGACGTAACCTGTCACCGTTTTGTAGAGAGAGAACATAAATTTCAGTTGATGGTGATATATGGCAGGTATAGCATATACTCTGTAAATTCTCACTGATAGTAAAGGACCAAAACATGGTGTCTGTGATCGGAGTAGACTCGACGCCACAGAAAGTTGTAGACCGGGCTACCCCGGAGTCCATTAATATACTATAAGTAAACTTTTCAACAAGAACTCTTCCAGGCACTTTGAACGCAATCACCATAGGCCTACGTCCATTGAGGAAGACAACTTGTTTTGAGAGCTGAGCATCTAATTGGTAGACAAGCAGATCGTTTTGGTCGAAGACTGAAATATACGTCGGTCTTGTAGGACGAACAATCTATCAGAAGGATTAAAATCAAATAGTTAAGACAGGCATTGTTATCCCTTGAAAAAAGTCTGCTTTCCTTGGTGCCAAAGAAAGCGAGAAAAAACACATTGGGGTAAACAATCGAAATGACACTTAAACTTAAAGATTTCCCTCTCACCAGAGTAACACGGGCATTAATGATAATCTAGGTACTTGGGGAATTCCAGTCAAGGAACATNNTAAGACATTTCAAACCATTTTCATTCATATTCTTAACGTTTTGAAATGAACTTCTCATGGGCAACATTATACCTTTAAACATCCGGCACAACAGAGTTTCTAACACCATGCATGTACTCGAAGAGCGTGGCCATTATGATGTACCGTAATTGACTGTGATTTCTGAGGTTTGTGACGTAGTCGACGACCAGCTCTAATCCACGACGACCAACCTGATTGTCCTACATAATTCGTAATTACAAGGCTTATTCCCCTGTCTCTTAAAAAGTTCACTTAACACTTACTAAAGATTACGTTTTCTTTATCTTTAAGGTTTTGTTCGCACAGGCTCACACTGGGTTACAGTAAGTTGCCTTTTGATGGAAAATTCCTCTTCTTCTGTGTTTTATTGCGATCTTATCGATTACCCATTTTATCTTGTGATAGCCACATTGAATACA
>VJOZ01011462.1:0-10157 GCA_009801055.1 Stichopus horrens | reverse complement strand
GAGACTGGCTTAACATTAAGCATGCTTAAAGACAAAAAAAAAGCATGGGCAATAACTTATAACTGCCCTATCCTATAATTGTCTATTAACAAACACTCGACCTATATAGCCTATATGCTGCATGGTTATAGTGCTGTGTATGTGCATAATGATATAATACAGAGATTCGTATGTGAACGAAGAACTGTGGCTTGCACACCACAGTGGTGTAACAACCGGCTCACTTTTCTTAAGGAATCATGGCCATATCAACTGTTTTACCATACATTTTTGTATGGTNNCCTTGGGACTATGTAGCATAATTTGGTTTGCGAGAATAGAAGTGATTTTCTTAGTATTTAAATAAAACCTATCTGAATATTTTATTTTCAACATTTATTCTCCTTGATGCTTTTCAATGCTGTTTCCTCTTTCATTGTGACTGTAAATAACTATCACATCCTTTTCTATCTAAAATTTTGCTTTTTGAATTTTTTATCAAGAAAGTTTAATCTTGGCTACATTTTTTGCTTTTCTACTGATAATTCTTAATAAAAAGTTTCTCTGGACTTCTCAAGAATTTGCATGATGGACTCCATTTTTTTCTTGCAAACTTCAACAGCAGCTTAATTTGTCATAATTAAATGAAGTCTGTCAAAAAATGTTGTGAAGGGGATTGGTCACTGAAGGAGATGATAACAAAATTTAGGGACTTTTTTCTCTCCTTTTCTTAGAAAACCATATTTAAATAGCATGGTCTGTTTGTAAGTTACAGATATTCGTAGAAATATTTATTTCAGAGTAGTGCATTGCATTGTGGGAAATCTTTGCTGTCACACAGACACAGCCGCTTCGATATATCCTTTGTAATTCTGTTTACTTTTTATCGTCTCAAAACATTTTATTGTCTCGCAACATGCTACAGTATTTTAAGAGATACATGACCTTGATTCCTGCAAACTTTTTGAGCTCAATCTGTAAATAAACCCAACCTAAATTTTTCACTGTCATAAAACTTCAAGGGTAGATAGGTACTTAAGAACAACAAAGACTTATTGCAGTCATTTGCTGTCACTACTGTACATGAATTATGTCAGTAGTGAACCTTAATGCACCGGGATCTTTTTCGACTTCAGTTGTCTTTCCTCAAACAACGACGATATACCTAGAGTTATCAGCAAGAAATTGGTGATTTATTTGAAAGGCTTATAAGGCATGTTAAAAACATGCTCTTTTATTTTCAAGTTGGAATATGAGTTGTACTGGCAATTTCCTTGTCATCTATCTTCTTCAGTGTTTTAGTTAAGAGAAAGTAGAGAAAAGATCACCTGTCACAAAATCTAAAAGAGATTATGTATTACTCTTCCAGATATATGAATATGAAAGTTGTCTCAACATTTTCGTTTGGCCGTGCAACATTCAAATTCTCCAATGAGTATTTATGTATTCAAAAATAAGGCTTAAACAATGTTGTTTTGTAGTGGTTACGACATGTTCGACTTTCAGTGACAAATTTCCCAGCTGAGAACCTCTAACATTCACACCAGAATGTTTGTCAAGGGCAGAATGTACATAACAGTGAGAATGTCATTTAGGAAAGCCTCACAAATGTAACCCAAGATCATCTTAGAGTGAGCTGTTGCTTCCCATTGCTTTGAGCGTAGCAACCAGACAGTAATAAGTCATGCTCCAGTGCACATATCCTCCCTCCATCCTCACAGAGGCCAAGTACAGGCTGTGTGCACTCAAGCATGTGGGATAAGCATGCTGCATAATGTGAAGCAGGGGGAAGCTTTGTGGACCTAAGATGATCTAAGGTTAGATGTGAGGCTTCCCTTATAACACAGACATGCAGAGATGAGTCAAACCCATGGAAGCAATGTGCACAGTTTAAAATGAGATATGAAATAATGAACATCCACAGCTGCTATGTAGTCTGCAGAATCGCACATTTGGAGAGATGCGGGTGGTTCCCCGGAATGACTTGAGCAAGACATTAGTGACTAGATGTATTGTATTTATTTCAATGAATTTTATGATATAATTTCCTATTGAGCCACCTTCTTCTAATGGTGTACACAATTGTTTCTTGCGTTTATTCTGGGTTATTTCCAGCACAGACCACTGCCAAACTCAAAGTCTCCAGATAGTGCATTACCTGCCATTACCTGTATCAATTTGCCAGTCAGTGCTGTGACATGCCAAATTGCTAAACTCAACATTCATGCATCATTCTAACATGACCAACAGTTTTCATCACTAATATCTATTAATTCATATGCGTCGTATCTCATATGCAATACGTCACTCCTGATATTTACACTTTCCCAGTGCTACTTGATTTCTTAATTACCCTTATCGTACAGTGCCTTGATCCTTCGACTAACCGTTCCAATTTACCTCCTAACTAACCTTCCACAGGGGGCAAACTCCAAAGTAGCCTGAGCAAGGATGTCATCAGCTCTGCTGCCACCGTCAGAGTTATCAATGTGATTCGTCACTGGGTCTCAAAGTTTGCTCAGGTTCGATACTTTGTTTCATACATTTCAGTCGTTTCGTTTGGTTTGTATCTCTCCGTCTTCAGAAATTACGATCTGCAGGAATTGTTTAAAAAACTACTGAAAAAATATCAAGTCACAAAGTAAACAACGTGTAATGTAGGCCTAGAAATGAATCAGTTTCACAAATGTGTGTGAATGAAGTTTAAACTGAGAAAAAAAATTCGTTAAGTTTTGTATATTCTAGACCAGAGAAAAGTGAGCTACAATTTGCTGTAACAAATCTGTGCTCCTATGCTACCTATGCTCCGTCTGAAAGTTTCATATCTTTGCCTTGTAACTACAGTAACTTATACCTAGGATACCTGTGATACTGTTTATATTTCACATATTGCTTCTTTACCTAAGAATCTCCATTGTAATGTGGATATTTTGAAATCTCAGAGTCTGGTATGTCTCTGAAGTTTATATTAGCACAAGGTGCACTAACAGTGTGTCCCTGTTTCCTCCTGAAATTGTACATCTGGGCTCATTTGCAAGGATGGTCATGTCCGTTTGCAATTCATCAGGAAAAGGACTTTGAAACGCATAGTCGCCCCTAGCAGTCTGATTCGAACGGATGGAGTAAGGACTCATCTAGCTGAAGTTTAAAGGGATTTTCATTTTGCTTTTAGAATTTAATATTGGTTTGTGGTCGCTATTCCCCTCTTCCCATTGCACCCACTCTTGAGGTATTGTTTTGAAACATCTTAATTTAGTTGAAAGAAATTGTAATCAATTTGAAGTAAACCATCCTTAACAGCCAATGAAAGTAACACTTTTGATCCTTTCAGTTTCTGCAAAGGATGCTGCTGTGATTGTTACTTTTCCTCATCAGAAGCAATGTGATTTTTCTTTCCTCTTTCTCCCCTCAGGATTTTGAACACAACCACGAACTTCGAACATTAGTCAAAGACTTTCTCGAGGAGATCGTCGGCAATCCTAATCTTCTCCCATCAGAACATAAGGGGGCATTGATTATCCTCAGGTGTGTAAATTTCTTTTTCCTTTCACAGCTGATTTCAAGATTTCCTTTTACTTCTAGGTAAAGGTTGTGTGGCACGCAACTTAAACAGAGCTGGCTTTACTGAAGTTGCAGAATGAACAAATATGTTGAATGTTTTTACATCTATTATCGTTTCTAAGATATGTCTTTTCAATATTTGAGGATTTTGACAAAACTGATTATCTATGTGAAAATTGTGGTGAGTTGCACAGTCTCAGTATTTCTTTTGTCAAACCCTTAAATATATCGTTCCTTAATTACTTGTCTTCTCGTCTTCAACATTGATAATATCTATATTTGAAAGAAGACAATATTTACATCCAAAGTCAGAGAATATAGTTCCTCAAAGCATATCAAACTTTGAATTTTCCTTGAAATGAATATTAAGAAAGAAAAAGGATAAGGTAAGACATTATCATATCAGTCATAAGTTTTCATACACAGTCAGTGTCTATTCATAATGCGGATGTAAGACAGGAATTTGCCCGTAAAGTGGACAAAATTGATGGGTTTTTTTTCTATGAAATTTGTGATTAAATTTCAGCATGGGTAATTATTATTAATATAGCCAATACCCCAAAGTGTCTTTGTCATGTCACACAATGTTTTTTTCAAATCAGTTTTGCAGCAGCAGATTTAAGAACTGCCACTGGTAACAATGGAATTGTATGTGGCTATTTCAGAGGCCATAGAATAGCATGCATTTACGGACAACTAAGAGAAAAAGACAGTGTGTCACGGGAGACATTTGCTGTGATCAGAAATTTGCTTTTGTCATGCTCATTCGTGGAATACCGGCCCCTAAACTTGATTTTCCGTTAGGAGTGTTAAGGATTTATTGCAAAAATCTCTGGATCTGGTTGGTAATTTCATGTCATTTACCTGACTGTCACAAATTTCTCTTTTATAAAAGACAAACTTTCTTTCGAGTTATGTTGATTCATTAAATAGAAATTAATGGTAGCAATTTTGTTTTTCTGTTTTCTTTCTGCAAACCCGAAGTAACAGAAATCAACTTGCTCTTTCAAGAATTTGCATCTTAATATTTCACGCGAAGTACAACTATTGTAACCTAGGAATTAACCTGAGACCGGTAGTCAGTACACTATATCTAAGTACAAAGAAGTTACATTTCATTGGTAAATTTATAGGTTCAAGAAAATTGTAAAAGGAAAATGGCTTATTCCAAATACCCTAATAGAGCTTATCTAGAAATGTAAGAAAGTGAGAAAAAAAAAACCAAAGAACAAAAGTCACCGCCTTATGTTATTCCTTTCCTTTATCACTGAAAGATAGTTTTGTTACAAAAATAGTTTTGTGACTTTTGCCACATTTTGCAGTGATTGTGCAATTTGTGCTCAGGTATTAGATCAGATACTNNATTACCGATCTTTTGTATTGTATGCCTTAAAGCTGGGTCAGCTAAAAGTCATCTCTTAGCTTTTTCTACAGAACATGTGGACATAAGACTCTTCTGTTGAACACTCCTATAACTTTGAATAGACTTTCAGAGGTTGGTTTTTTTGAGGGGGGTTGGGAGATCAAGTGCATAAACATTAGACTTGATTGGATCACCATTCTCACTCGATTCACAAATATGCACATATTGCTTAAAATTTGATAGGAAAATTAAAATTTGATGGGAATTGCCATCTCTTGGTAAAGCCTGTATTGCATCTGAACGACGGGAGCTCCACCAACAAACTCACTCGCAACACAATGCCTTTGTATGCCGTACGCACCAACTGACGACACTATTAGGCATCTTCAGTGTATCACCCACCATCAAGCCTTCGTAGATCTGCCCGATTTATTGTTATGTTATAAGGCAGCTGCATTGGAAGAGTAATGTAGCTTCTACATGTTTTCTTTTTGTTTTTTTGTTTTTTTTTTATATGACACATATTGCACCAAACATTCAGTAAGAGGACTAAGTGCTCTGAATGTATCTCTTCAGTGTTGATTTTTTTTTTCATGTAACAGGAATGCAGCGAATTTCATACGTTGGTGTAAAAACATTTAGTGATGCATAGCTCTGTAAACTAATCCTTTAATACCCAAAGTGTTAAGAGCTAAATTACCGATACCCACATTAAGAGCCTAGAGGGGCATCAACTTCTCACAATGTTCTCTTTATTAGTGATCGGCTCCACTGTAATTCTGCTACGTTCAGTTTGCATCAGGAAGATATCTCTCACGTCCGTTTTCTCCTGTGTTGTTCTTTCGTGCGTTTGTCTGCTTTTTGTCAACTCTGCCTCGGAGGGGCTGATCCTACAGTTAGGATTGAAACTTACTGCCCAATAAACCGTCTATGCATATTAAAGTTGTGAAAGCTGCCTACCAGATTCGTTCTTGTGTCCCATTGATATTAATTTGTTCACTCCTCATATTTCTGTTGTATGAAAATTCTGTATATCCAACACAGCCAGAGGATGCCGTCACCATGGTTACTACTCCTTTTGCATATTTTACACGAAGAGATGATTTGTACCGATAAAAAGGGGTTTACTTTGGGGACTTCCCTAGTACATCTTTTGTCTGTGATTTTCCCCGGAGGGATCGTATCGAGAATAATTCTTCTGGGAGGGTAAAATATTTATGACTGTCTGTAGGTGTTTTAGCTGAAGCACTGTTTATACAAGAAGTTATAGAGGCACAGAGAAACCATGAGGCCTGTAGCCAAGGGCTTCGTGAGAAAGAAAGCTGACGCTGAAGAATCTTGTTTGAATTTACCAGCCTAGATGAGGAATGGAATACCAGTGAGACTTAATTTATGAAACTGTTCTGGATTAAAGATATCTAATTGAATTATCATCGTCACAAGAGAATATCTGTCAAAGCATATTCGATCGCTGCGGTGTTTGCGAGAAAAGAAACAGTTTCACTCGATGTTTCTGGAGACGATTTTTCAAGTACATCACTCACGAAACAGTCAAGTAAATGTAGACGATAACAGCTGTGATTGCTCTGCAACTCTGAAAACTTAAAAACACAAGTGACATCAAGGAAAGAAAAAAAGATGTTGACACAGTTAAAGGTAGATGCCCTATAACAGAATGAATGCATGGTAAGATGTATCTGCACCCCTGTCAAGTCACCCAAATTTTCTGGGTCGTCTCCCACTCAACTGCCTGTCCGATTCTCTCAGGACTTTGAAAGTCTTCCCGATGGAACGTAGTTTTCGCTGAGAATAATGAATCCTTGCTTTTTAGCATAAAATTTTTAACATTTAAGAAAATACCAGAAAAAAATTATTTCAAAACCACCAAGATCGGAAACTACTAGTCTTTTACGTGCTGGGTGTGCCCCGTGTAAAAAGTGCACATCCTAGACCCTTGATGTCTGGAAATCAGGAATGTTCAGAATACAGGGGCTTGGAAGCTGTCATTTCTGGCCTTCTTTGTAGTACAGTTTGTCAAAAGTTGCCGGTATATTCGATGTTAAATATGATGGTACTATGAAGACAGTAAACAAGCAGTGCCCAGGGCTTCCATTAGGATATTTCTGTCCAGGGGTCGTGGGACCCATGCATATTTTTTTTGTAGGGGTCCCAGAAATATGGGTCCCTGATCCTCAGACTAAAAGAAGAGATCAGAAGAGATGAGTTTGGTAGCTTTGTTAATCAATGTTTCACCACTGCAGAATCACAGCCGGTAGAACTTCATAGCAGTGATCTAAAAAAAAGTAACCCATTATCCGTTATTCCTGCTGTGATGCAATTAGATAATTAGCAAATGAAAAAAAAACAAAAAAAAACAAGGAGAGATAAGACAAGTGACCATCACTTTAGCAATAATCACTTGGTCTACTGTATTAAATTGTCTTTATTCTTCTCTTCTTTGATTCAACCACCGATGTTTCAGTAGCAAAATGACACCCAATGATGATTATAACAATTCAACACATTGTTTCAAATGTAAAGGACTGCATGGAGGCTATTATTCAGGACACTTATTCACCAGAACGAATAAAATTTTCATGGAATGGATTTATTTTGGCACTTGTGATCGGCTGATAGTTGCACTTGGCATAGGGTGTTCAGGAAATAGTATCTGACATTAGCGATTGAAAATCAAACTAGAACCCCTGCCAAGATGACTCTGTGAACCTTTTGACCAATCAGCATCAGCTACTGTGTACCTTGCACTTGGTCGCATCAGTACCATCTCGCGTACGTTTTACAGAGACACATACATTAGTGTAAGCAGTAGTTCAGTGTCCAAATTTTTCACCCTCTTAAAACTCGTCCGACCTCTGCCTCTCTGTAACTCTCTTGGTGAATGCTGCACGTATCTTTTGCGATTGAGAAATGTCTGACCATGAAGGATAGCATCCACCAAAAAATATCCAGTTACCAAATACAGTAAAACACAGGAGAGTCTCTGTATCAACATCTCATACATAAACATCCGACAGAAATTTCGCGAAACTGATTGTTTAATAGCATTCTTGTTTTCTGTCATCGTCTCTTCAGTGTGAGAATTGTCACGGCTGAGCAGATGATATCATCAATTCAATTGAATAATATTCTCTGTCATTTTTTATATTCTTCCCAAAATAGGCAACTGAAACAAGAGAACATCTCTGTCGCTCTGATGGGAGAAGCAGAGCTGATGGAACTCGCCTCGATGCAACCTCCGTCAGAAGATTCCTTTGCTGTTTTATCTGCTCTCGATCTGGCAGAACAGCTGACGTACATCGAACACAAATTGCTCAGGGCCATACCATTCTGGTAGGAGTCCCTATAAATAAATTAATATCAGAATGAAAAATGAGCCCCAGTTGCTCTCTCTATTTTTCTTCTTTTTGTCTTTTTTTTTTTAAATTAAGCACTGCCAGTTTCCTTCTTTGGATGTATTAGGGCTTAATTAGTGTAATTTGCCACATTTTTTCCTTCATTTGTGATGATGCAAATGACCCGAAGGATGGTAACCAGACTGCAGGCTTGCTATAATTAAGCTTATTGTAGCTTCATGTTTAATGGCAGTCATGATGTCAAAATATTTCTCTTAACGAATTTGCAATGATACAAAACTGCACTGAAAACATCATCATACACGGCCTATGAATCCAGTACAGTTCAACATTCGCATCTCTGCCATAGAACCCTAGTAAATGGATGGATTTACAGTAAGTAATTGAAACAGCCTGAATTTATTATTTCTTATCAGTTAGTCTCCTGGGAAAAAGACCTTACAGACCTTGCAAAGCTCAATAGTCATTCCATTTGATAACATCTTTTACTCTTCAAACGGTGACAGGCCTATATATTCCAACACCCCCTATGTTTTGACACCTCAAGAAAACCATTGATCACATTGTGCAGGGCTGAAGTTTCAACACATAGTTTATAAGACTTTAGTGTTGAAATGTAAGAGTGCCATTGAAAAGCATGAAATATTATCCCATGTGATACCACTTGTAATTTGTTAATTTGTGAATGTCTGCACTAGAGGCCAGAGAGAGCTCATTTTAATTGGGATTGTGATACATCTCTCTTTGGAACCAAACACCGCCTCTTGTCCACCTCAGCGGCTGGCTTTCGGAATGTAAGTGTGTCAGGACATAGGGGTGTCAGAATTAACGTAGGGCAGCCACGCTTTCAATCTTGTCCCTTCTGTGCAGCAGAATCTTTAGAAATCACTTTATACTCTGTTTGGAATACTAATCCTGTTTTATGAACTTTGCATGAAAAGTTAAAAAAAAAATTAGAAAGAGAAACTGATGGTACTGCATCTTTTTCAGAGACTATCAACAACTTGGAAAAATTAGTTTGATTAGTTTCATTTTTGGAGATTCTTCAATAAACAATGATTTGGGGGTGCTGCAGCTCACTTTCCTTTGATTTTTGTGATACATGCATGCTAAGCTTCTCTTTGTGACATCGTCAAACAAGACATCTGCCCTTAGCAACGATATAAATCCTCACCAAATCTTTCCTCTGGTAGATCTCTAGACTAAAAATAAAGTAGTAGATAACAAAAGTGGCTTTCTGTATCATAAACAAGAGATCTGATAATCTCATTAAAGTGATCTTAATGTCCCATCGTCAGAGAATCAAGTCATTTTGAAGAAACAAGCATTTAAGCCCAGGGGTTTTGACCAATGGGGCATGTCTCTTGGGTCTGGAATTCAAGGCTATTTCCCTGGTAGGATACAAGCTTGGTCCTGCATGATAGTGAAGATTTAATGAGATTCGTCGCTGAGGCGGTTTCACTTTGAGCCATAAATGCTGACAGCAGGGTTTGAATTCAATTTTCCGCAGCATTAAATTTCCATCTGCGACAGCTTCGGGACAAATTCGCGGCTTTGCAGATTTGGAATGTAGAAAAAAGTGACTGATGGATTGTTTTGTCGTTATAGTGGTTGGGATGAGTCTTTATGATGCAGTTAGATTTGGGACAAGATGAAAACAAGGTTGAAGTATCTTGATTTTAAAGGAATACACAAAGAGAGTGAAGTAAGACGTCGGTGCAGGTATACACCGACTGTAAACGAAAGACAGTGCTCAATTAGTAGTATTGTAATTGCACAGTGTGGGAGGTTCTTAGAGTCAATGAAAAGGGTCTTCACATGCTAAATATTTTGTTAATTCACAACATGGTGGCTTCAAAAACTATTAGTGGAAGTTGCTT
>VJOZ01011459.1:0-18299 GCA_009801055.1 Stichopus horrens | reverse complement strand
AGCCTTACAATGATCTCAGTATCATTTGTTGTACCAAGTGATGCACCATTCACTTCCTTTGGTCTGACTTATATTCACACAAAGACAGCTGTACTGATGGAACCATCTTCCAGACAGCTCCCTCTGGATATGTGTACTTACATCGTGCAAGATGACGGTGGTTACATGTAATAAACAATGCTTTACTGTGTGCATTCTTCACACTGATATGAAAGACATCAAGCAGGCTGAGGGTAGGAAACGATATCTTATGTGCAATCCATGAATTTGTATGGGGGATAAAAAGATGGAAACAAGACTGAAGTGAGTCATCAACAGTTATCCAGGAAAAAAGAGATCTTGTGAAAACGTTTTTGTCCTACAATGTCTTCCTAATAATCCCATCCTGTGCTGTTCAGTAGATCTTGCTGCTTGATGTGGCCACCAAACTTTGTAATAAATATTTAGTCTATTGTGAGTGTTATGATGTTGCTATTTAAAGTGACTTTTTATGGTTTCAGCCAACAACTTGGTCTGGATTTCCATCCAACGTACACAGCATTGCTCAAAGTCTGATTACCCCTTGACTATTCTCCCTTTCATGTTTGCTTGTGAACATTAATGCTGCTGTGACTTAAATATCATTTAGACTGAAAGTCATTTTATGATCTGAGGAATCAACTAACATGTGTAACCTGTCTGTTCTTTGCAGAACAAAAATGTTGTAAAGTTTTCAAATTTCACCCAACCCTGTATTTTCCATGTCTAAATGCATTTACCCAGAAGATAAAGTGTTATTCTTTCATAATACCTAAGGAGTGTAAATTAACGAGTGAAACATAAAAGTCACTTTAATGTATTTATCACCAGCTGTTTTACGTCTACATGAATAAATGTCGTCATTCATGAATATGCATATTCACAAATGTATGTATAAAATATGTATCTGTCATGACCACTGACCATCATTCAACCTCATATATGCCATCCATGCATGTCACATATTAGAGTTCCTCTTACCCGTCCCTCTTTTCCCTCACCCATCCCACCATCAGATCCCCCGCCTCCCTCGTCACCCTTTATCAGATGTCCTTTCACTGAAAAGCGCTTTCCTTTTCTGTGCTCATTTGTCGTATCATCTGTTCGAAATCGGAGCAGAGCGTTGGAAGAATTGAACCAGCGCAGTCGTCAACGCCAGGTCAGAGGCAGTGCGACCTGTGCTGCAGAAGTAACACTTGAAAAAGGGATCATTTAGAGCCAGTACTAACCAGATGTCCAGACTCTACGATGTCTGTTGATATAGAGAATAAAAAAGTAGCATTGATTTTATGATGAAAAGTGCAAGAAGTACCCCAAGAAGATTAATGAAGATGGGCGCACACTTTCTCATCACAACGGCAATCGAGTTGGCAGTGATATGTCTTATTGTCACATAGGCGCACACAGTTGTTGCGAGCCACGAGCCACAAGCCAAAAGTAAATGCATCCTTTCTGGAATAGATCATGTAATTCTGAATGGCATCTTTTCATTTGAATCATTAGTGGCTGATGGGAGGGGGGAACAAGGTTGAAGGGTTCACAGGAAATGACCAAAGAGCAAAAGTCAAATGTTAAAGTAAAATTAATATTTTAAAGAGATCACATAGTCAGTGTAGCTGCGGTTATTTAAAATCTGGTTAAACTTTGGTGGAAAAAAGTTTTTTTTTACAACAGCCACAAGAACTCCTGACAAATAATTTTTTAGTGATTTGGTAGCTTCATATAAGGGAAGGACATGTTGGATTTGCCCATTTTCACTTTGATAACAATTTTAGTCAAATGTGTGAGAGAGTTGAATTGACAAAAACATGGCAATTATTCCAAACAACAACTCATTTATGATCCCAGAGGGGATTGTCTGGTATTAACGCACCATTCCAACTCACTGTTTACACAGCTCAAAAGAAGTAAATTGCTGACGTGACATCAGCGGCAATAGGGTGCTTGCTGAAGAAGTATTCATTTTGCACATTTTAATTCCCCCTCTTGACAATCTGAAATCTGTCTGCTGTCCATGACTATTTTTAAATGCCTGTTAGCGAGTTGCCATTTGTAAAATATTAATGAATTTTAGCAGTTTCCAAGGAGATTACGCGTTAGTTTTGCGAGAGTATTGGAATAGATCCACCAGTCTGAACCATTGGGTAATGCTCCTCGTCCATCATGACCTTTCCTTTCAGAGAAGACACTTCTAGCAAAACAAGCTAAATAGAGTGAAATGTAAATTAGGATTGTAAACATATTCTACCAATAAATCGATAACAATTGGCTTGACCAATGAACTGATAAATTTAAAAATTTATGTCGGTGTTTTCAATTATCTTTCATTTTTTTCTGATTTGCAAATAGCAGTTGAAACACTGCTAAAAATGTCACTGGGTGTCGCATTTTCCAATTGTATTCCCAAATCGTGCTGCGTCATATTACTGCGACTTCAGCGAGCAAAAATAGCTGTGATAAAGTGTACAAGAGATTTTAATTCCATTTGCAGGCTTGCAAGGACAATATTGAAAGGAAGTTCTTAAAACTTCTCCTTCATGTTTTGGTTTTGCTTCATTTTTTTCTCACGGCTTCAAGAATGTGGTGCCATGGAATCTTGTTTGGCACAATCAATGAGAAACCAGCAGGCTCCTTCAGGGTTTAACACCAGAGGATGACAGCAATTCTTAAGATAAAGTATTAAAAAGAGAAGTAAAAAATAATGATTTTTTTCTCCCGTTGGAAGTTCTAATGGCAAAGGCAACTAGAAAGACAATGACAAATAGATGGTATTTGAGAACAAGGTCTTTAGAGATACTCCCACAGGAATTTTTTTTTTCCTTCAATTTTTCTGAACCTTAACAAAGACTTCATTGCCATAATTTCCAAGGAGCAAATTACACTGTAAAGGTTGGCATGCTATTGCAAGGCCTTCGAAAGGTCAAAGGTACGATTATTTCAGTTGCAAACTAGAGAGATAATTAGTTACGCTCTTTCAGAGTCTGTAACAAAGGCAATGAAACAATTTTTTTCAACATGACATTTGGCAAATGATGATAGCACTCAGAAGAAAATTTCTTATCCCAAATGTTCTCAGAAAAGCTCGTTATGGGGGAAAAGGCTGTCGCACGCAGTCGAGGAATTGAAAATGCAATCACGGTTTTACACTCGTGGCACGAATGATTTTCTCTAGAATCAGTGCAAAGTTTGGAGTACTTGATTCAGGTTTTGTAACCAAACACATGTCATGAAGGAGAAGTGAATATTGAAATCACACTTAAATAGAGAGATATTACTTGAACCAAATTGTATTGTAGAATCATCTGGAATAGTTGCACCCTTCAAGCAGGCACTGAAGCTTTAATTGAATGATTGATTCTATGTATGGTCTGTCTTCACGAATGTATCACGCTGTCCAAAGATGATTTTAGGGAAATTAAATATAGAATTAGACCGGAGAAATATCAAAGTTAATAAAAATGACACGCTTGATGGTGGATAAGAAGGAAAAAAATCAGTGCAAATGTTTCACAGTTTTCAAAGAGGAGAATAATGTATTAGTCGTGTTGTTAGCTGCTGAATTCTGTCACTGCCATTGGAAGCTACTCAGCATTGAATGCATGTGAGATGCTAGATGCTATAACTGAAGCTAAAGTGTATATACTTTTGTTGTGTCCTATGCCTGATGTGATAGGAATGTCCAGTCCACAACCACAAAGGTGGTTTAAACGACTAGACATTTGAACAGGTCCTTGCCCTGTCCTTTCTCCTTCACTTACGCCCTACTAAAGAAAGATTTGTCAACCTGTCAATTTAAGGTTCCCTGTCAATAAACATTAATGATGCTAACCTTTGGCAATCCAAAACCCATCGTATGGATGGCAATCGTCAGATGGTAGATGTGGTACAACAGAGGAGGTCAGTTGGATGTGGTCGCCTACAAAAATAAGTTGAAAAGCCCTCTTAATTTCAGCCCTGCTTCTTTCTCTATAACTTTGTGGTTTAGTGTGGATCCTTCAACGGGTGCCCATGACTCTGATTTGGTGGTCCATGGCGATTCATCAGATACCACTGTTGATTACAACAGCAACTCGAGAGAAGAGAGGTCTGCGTCACTCCCAAATGCTATGCAACCAGGTTCAAATTTGTCATCTTCACCGTCATCCTGTCATCCATCTCCCGAGAGGCAGTTCCTCAGTTCTTCTCCTCCTGATCTCGACGACGAGTAAGATTTCCTTCAATTTTTGGTTCCCCTTTTCGCATGGCTGGATAATGACTTCCATGTTTGCAAAAGAGAAAGTTGATGTCTCCTCTGCTAGCATTGTTGCTTATTAGATTGTTGCTCGCATGTCAGGTGCTAGTACTGGTAAGTGATGGTGCCTAAAAAAATGCAGAGGCTTGTAAACAATGCTTGTGGTGTGTTTTGTATTTTGTTATGTATGTCATCAAAGTTTGACAAATGCAAATGGTTTTCCAATGTTTTGCTTCAACAAAATAAAAAAAAATGCTTGCAACAACATTTGACAAATGTTGCTGGCACAAAGTTTGCAGTGTTGTGCTGGGTATTCATTATCAGACACGATCTCTTAACCCATGACTAATTTTAATCAAGACTTCATAATTTTTATAGGATCATCAACAAGGAAAGAGGAACTATTGCACAGGTCAGTCGATTGCAAAATAGAAAATGTCCATCAGTTTCTATTCCTGTCATCCAAAAATGGATAGCCTTTCCGTAAACGTCAAACCAAACCGCAGTTTTGTGTGCGCAACTTTCACTAGTTTTCCCCGTTTCCTGTGAATTCAAAAGTGACTTCAGGGGAATGACATTTTCTTGTTCCGTTCGAACATGTTCCTGAAATGGTTTGCGATAAATGCCAAATTTCTCTTTATTTGCTTGACATTCACCATTTCATTCATCCGTCACCTACTCAAAGATTTTGATCACGTTTGCATTGAAATTCAAGTACCCATGACATTTCCTGATTTTTCTTTTCTCCAAACATTTTTCTCGAGGAGTTCTGTCTTTTTTAGCCTCAACTAAAGAGAGCATCTGACATGGGCAGATGACTTCTTTGCATAGTTTATGTACTAAATAGATAATGAATCTTGTTCTTTCAACCGGTGCTCCTTTGGTTTCATCCTGGTTGGTGCATTTGCTGGCAGTCTCTCGTTCCTTACCTCTCTCTTTTTCTCTGTTTTTCATTCGTAAATGTTCTCCAACCTTGAAGAATCTTGGCCAAGCAGAAAGGAATGTGACAAGGTTCCTTGTTTGATACTTTTTTCTTTTTTACCTAGCACTGAGATGACATTCCTCCAAGTTTGTAGTTGTTGTGTTTTGAGATATGGAACATTAATGCAACCAGAGGAATAAAAAAAGAATATTTAAAAGGATGAAAATTTGTTTAAAGTAAGGAGACAAGTAGGAAAGTCACATCGTTTCATTTTATGAAAAAATTTCGACACAGGATGCTCATCCTCTATTTAATGTTTTCTGCTGGTGGCCTTAGAAATTGTTAGCAAATTTGTTTATGTGATATTGTAAAATAAATTGATGTTCAAATTTTGTTAGGGATTTACAAGGTCTTTGTTAAGCCATGCGATATATTAGTTGGCCTCCACACTTTTTTGTTGTCACTCAGAAAACTGCATGTAACTGCAACATAGTTAAGAAGTTCTCTCTCTAGCACAATTTTTTTATCTTGCCCACGTACTGAGTGAGCACATCATTCGTGGCATTTTAACTTACATGTACACAGATGTGGCAGAATTGGAGAAGAAAGAGGGGGGCATTAAATTTTTCATTCATTATTTAAGTTAAAGGTTAACAAAAATCACTGAGTTTTAGAGGTAATTGTTTTGAAGCTTGTGATTGATAAAGAACACATGGTTCCCCCCAGAAGTAGCAAACTAGGTTGTTAATTACTAAAAATGAACGAAAACTTTGGCCCTGTATACCACATTCTGACAGAAAGGGTTACTATAAAAGGAAAAGCTGTTTGGAAGTATGATCCAAGCTTTTTCTGCTGATTGTGTCGGTACAGTAATCAAAAAGCCATTCAAATGCTTGTCAAATTCAGTCAGTCAGTCACTCATTCATAGAACTGGTGTAGGCAGGACTCGCTTTTATTGCTCCAATCATTTCTGTGCAGACAAAAGAACCAACCCAGTCAATTGGTTCATGTATCTTCACAATTTATTTGTCCACCTTTTATCAGACTGATGGGAAAAGAAACCAGTTTTCATCTTTACCAGATGTGTGTTTCTCTTCACATGTTGGTAACACATTTTGTATCTTAGAGAGATTGGACCCAAGGGAAGATTTATAGCAGAGCCAGAAATTCATCTCCTTGTTCTCTTCCCCCCCACCACCAAAAAAGGGAATACAGTTACCTTAGTTTAGAGCATTGTTTTCCAACCTATTGGGATTGTGTAAATGTAACTTTTTCTGTGAGTTTTGAAATGAACTCAAAAAGTATGTAAGGAAAACCTTTTTGTTTTTCTTGTTTCCTGAAAAGTGTGGGACATGCCACCTACTGTACAGTTAAAGTATGGTAGTTTCACTATTGTTTTAAATCAATGTAACTTATAATGCTGATATCTATCGCGTTACATTCCTTCAGTATAGCAGAATAGAACAACTGCTCAGCCGTTCTGTTGATAATGTAGAAAAATAAAGTAAATTGGAGTCACAAATACGTAACATTATTTTGGTTAAGACCAGATAAATGGTTGCACTATGACGGTGCCAGCCAGAGTTAGGTCACTATGAGAGGTACGCTGTATTTTAAGGTTTGGTTGAAGACTTGCGTTTCTCTGAAGTGACTTAGACGTCTGAGCAATAAAAATTTGCAAAAGGACCTCTTGAACTTCTTCAAAAGCAGTAATTTTTGTAAAAAAAAGTAATTTAAATATGAACATTTCTCTGTTTGGTTGCATTGCTATGTCTTGAGGTAAAGTGAACCATTGCATAATCAAACTTAAGTTGTTTTTGTTCTGTGTTGAATACTTAACTGTGTGTCACTGTTGATGTCTAGTCAATGACAGTACGATCACAAACTATAGTGTTTCCTTTTAATACAATAAGTGAAATCATTTCACCTCTCCTTCTTCCCAACTCATCTTCCAAGAGAAACAAAACTATCTTAATTCTTACATGTGAAGTAGATTATAGATCAAGTTTAAATCATTGCAACTTAGGGTCAGCATATCTCTATTTACAAAGTGGACATTTTTACATGACTTTGATGTTCTGTGCTGTATTTGCACATAGTTGGTTGGTTGGATGCTTTCCAATCCCAGAAGGTGTATATAGAAAAGCAATCTGCATTGACCTTCAACTTGTGGCTTGTTGCATGCTTGTTGTTAGAACCAATTCAAGAGCCATTCTGCTAAAGCCCTCACCTGCTTAAACTTTTCCAGATTTTAAACAATAGCATAATATACAGTTTATTAGCTCAACAAGTAAACCTCTAGGGCAAGAGACTGTACTGGGAAGACGGAGGGGGAGAGGAAGGAGAAGGTGTGAAATATGGCATAATTGGACCCTCTGAACGTTTAGGGTAGATTATAGAGTCAATTCAGACTATGTGACTTGGCTTTTCAAGAGAGGAAAAATGCTTCCAGAATCTTTAAAGAGCAGCAACATGAGCCATGGTTACCATGGCAATATCTTGCATTCTGCTATGTATCTTTTGGTCATCACTCCTTGTAGGTGTGACTAGAGTGAACAGAGGGGGGGAAAAACAACATCAATTTTGAAAGTGAAAGTGGCAGTTGTTTTCCAAGCAATACTGTGATAGCACCTCACTGGATAGAATTGGCCAGTAAAACTTGCAGCAGGAAGTTTTGTGGACAGGCAAAAGAGAAAGTGATGCCCTGGGAAAATCGACTTGTAACTGCTGACATGAAAGTTGTAATTGAATCCCTCCATACCTTGATATAGAGCTCCATTTTGAGAATATCAACTGAATGCTAAATTTGAAATCTCATATATCAGTTTTGGTCACAGGAGCAAAGGGAATGAAAAATATAAACATGAAAAAGAAAAAGGATGCAATTTATCGAATGCAAAACTTTGTAAGTTGGCCCGAATCTTCAAAAACATTGCTCCTTGTAACTTGTTTTGCAGCATTGGATGATTCTGGGCAGGGCTGGTTGTTTCATACTTAAATTTCCTGTGATCATAGAAAAGTGAGACTGCCCAAGTAAATTTAGTCGACACTCTTACCAGAAGCTATGTGAAAAGATGAAATAGTTTTGATGAAGTTGGCTACGATTTGCCATTCGCCTGTCCAATGTTGCCTTTTTGATTCTACGGTTACAGCATCAGCGAGTTTTCACACTCTCTTTCAAGGCATCGTCGTTGAGTTCTCTGCGGTATTGAATTTAAATGAATCTGAAAATTTTGTTCAAGGCTACTTCTGCTGCCGGTTCAGATTTCTTGTGAAATAGTAATAATGACACTGAAGGAGTAAATTCAATCTGATCATTGGTGAGAAAATGTTAAGATGCTGGAAGCACCCTAAAAAGATGACGGTTTTCTTGGTTTGATAATAAGAAGTAAAGATATGCCTTAGTGTTCCTGTGCTGTTCATATTAGACATGGTTGTTTTGATGCGTTGTCTAGAATATCAAATGAGTTACATCCAGGCACTTTCGTTCAAAAGGACTAAAGTTCATATTTTTGGGAAAGTAACGCTGGGATCGGAGTCCTGCTTTATTTTGGAAATTTAACTACTTCCCAATTCACTAAATTCCTCTGGAAGTAAGGAGGGGCAATGAGAGTGGGAAAGATGCCTTTCAGAAAGCTGTGTACTTTCTTGCTAAGTAGTGCATGGGGCATTTAATTCAATTTAATTTGAAATCAGTTTCTCTTGTATCTTTCTTCCTTAGAACGGAGGGGCCACCGATACCGCCCAAGCAAAATAGGGCATCGATGATCGAGTTTCCCACCAACAGCGAGCCCTCATTGCACAAATCGGATTTTCTCGACAGGTCGTTCTCGGGGAGTTCCATCTCTGTGCAGAGCCGGTCGAGTCAGGTGTCCCACCAGTCAAGCTCCAGCAGCTACAGTAGCACCCTCAGTAGCATGTCAGGGGCATCCTTCAAGAGCAGCACGGTATCCAGCGTTCACATGATGGAGGGTCTCACGTCAGACTATTCCTCTCAAGTTACGTTAGATAGCAACTTCTCAAGAATGTCTGTGCATTCAGTAGAGCTGCACTCGCAGACCAACAGCTCTGAACAGATCCATTACACGATGGGACAGAGACCGCGGAGTGCCGTGGAGATGCTGACCAGCGGCACCACGATTCCGTCGTTTGAAATAACGGACTCTACCCCTCCACCGCTGCCGTTGAAAAAGCGACAGGTCCGCGAACGGAAGCTCTCCGACTACGACAACCTTGATCCGTCGGAGGCCATCGGCCTGAAGATGCGCTGCGAGAGGCTGCGGTACGAGGAGGAGGTCTCGTCGAACGAGATGATGAAAGAAATGACCAACAGTCAGACTGTAATTGAGCATGTAAGAGATGCAAACGGATATGAGAGCGGATATGTGGAGAGTGCTGAAGAAGATGCCCCACCTCTTCCACCTAAAATTAAACACAGTAAGAAAAAACAAAATAATAAGAACAAAGTCAAGTTGTCATCTTTTTCCTAGTATAACAGATATCCTTGGAAACAGCCTCCTTCACCAGAGAGTTGTATTTCTTGCGTATTGAATGCACTATTAGTAGTTGGCATAATTGAATGGGACTCTCTCCCAACCTGTAAGGAGACTTCATGGAATGTAGAAAAGCTGTAATCTTTCAGTATTGTTGCACTAGAGCTTCATCAACAAGAGAAGGTGTCAATGATAGTAAATAAAAGGCACAAAATCAGCCAATATGAAAATGCTAATACTGTTCTTTTAAATGTATCATCCAGTAGATGTTGTGATCTCCAATACCACAGGAAGGATTCTTTAAAAGATATTTGATTTCTCAAATGGGTCAGCAACATTTTTTTTGGGGGGGTTAAGTGGTGCACGATATCTGTCATACAGGTCAAATGATGATGCACATTTTTCATTTATGATGTAAGCCTGAAGAATGTCTCTCAATGAGATCTTTGGTAAGTCTCCTGTTTGAAGTCATAATAATTCCGCAAGTTGCTTCTTTTTCCAATGCCACCACTGATTTTCCTTCTCACCTGTGAAGCAGAGGCTAGTATCCTGATAGGATGTGATGTCATGATTGGAGGCGCACGATCTTATCGTGCAGGTCTTGTAAAAAGTCCAACAAGGCTGGCTGCTGGTGATAATTGTTTCAAAATGCTCGACAGTCGCAGACTGTTTTTATCACGTGTTCCCATGTCGAACCAAAAGCCTCTGTATCTTTGAGATACAGTTACCGTGGCAACAGCCAAATTAAATTACAGAGGCTTCCTGTTTTTTTTTCTGGCTCTCTGGTACATGGTCACATGACAGGACATGCATTTAACAGGTAGGACGTTTGTGTTCCTGTCCAAAATGACAGTCCTTCCAGAAATTTGGCATAAACAGGAAAGCACCTGTCAGTTGGAGAAGAAAAAGTTTAATATCAAAGCTACAAAAAGAATGCAAAACAAGAGGGGGAAAAATTAGATCAAGAATGAAGGGAAAAAAGGGGAAAAAAAACACTGGTCAGACGTGTATTTCCGACAAGTGTGACGTCAAGGTGTACCAGAATGTAGGACAGTGGTAGTTTGCAAAGTCATTCCAAAGTCCTTGTGCTTGGTCATTGATAGAGCTGGTAAGCCTTGTGGTAAGTGATAATGGTGGAACAGATGTCTAATTAGTACATAGTTAACTGGTGAAAATGGTAATCAGTCCAAAATGTCTGAATTTGATAAAGATACAGTATGTATCCGTGGAAACAAGCTTATTATCAGTTGCATCTGTCTTGGCTGGTAATTTTGGGAGATTCCAAATTTATGCAAATAGAAAACATGTACCACAAGACCCTGCTTAATGTGGCATAAACGCAAATCATGTGCAGGTTCTTGCTAACTTTTACATGCGTGTTAAATTGTGGAAATGTCCTGCAAGTATTTTGCGATTAGGATAGGAGGGAAGATGGTTTAGAGGGAAAGAGAGAGGCATATAGAGCAAGAAATAAGACCCGAGGTGTGAAGGCAAAATTTGTTTGTTTTCTTTTTTTTCAAAAATGAAAATTATGAAAGTTGCGACACTTCATGCAAATGTCAACTTTCCAGTCTTTTATTGCTGTTGAAATTATACAGGCTGCCCTGAATAAAGCAAAGTAGACCCAATAAAAATGATGATCACTTTTGTCAGTTTCTCTAATGTTTTGAATTTGTGTACCTTGTGGAATTTTACAATCTTTGTAAGTTTGGAGCAGAGTACACTGTTAAAATCAATATTGATGTTATAGGTGTGGAGTGCAGTATCGGATAAATCAGTGATATCAATAGATTGATGGACTTACATGAACAATCTCAATTTTTTTGCATTGTCACAGTTGACACCTACCTTGATCTGTTGGGAGGCTACAACGAAAACCAGTTCCACATGGAATTCTATCACGAGAACAGGCAGATGGAGTACCACGAGACAGCCGATGAATACAGCCTGGAGAACAGAGAAAACTTCTTCCACAAGTCTTACAACTACACCTCCCGCTTACCGAGGAGTCCCAGGAACTCCTACGGCTCAAGCGTGGAGACCAGCTCCGAAGGGTCGTACGAGGGTTCGCTGGAAGGCATGGGTGTCCCCCCTCCGTTACCTGTAAAGCAGAAAGATTTGATCAATTCAAGCCCGGTGAGCTTTTCTCCAGCGTAACGAATTATCCTCGTTATTCCATGAGTGCCTAAATGGTGGAATATTGCCCTTGTATTTGGTGCAACATACATGAGTTTGTAGTCTGGGGGGTGATAGTTGGGGGGTGAGGATAGATGATGGAATCGTGGATGAGCGTCTCCCACCCAATACACATGAACACAGAACACACAAAGGGAAACAGTTAACAGCAGATTTATGTGATTTGCTATTTGAAATCATTCCAAAGTGTTAGTACTGCCATTTGTGCAGGAAAATAAGATGAAAGCATATTCTACGGTTTACCTTCATGGCGTTTTTTCTTTTCACTTCATATACTTAACTAAATTTACATTTAATTAGTATCTTCTAGGATACGTATTGTACAGCAGAGTACAGTATAGTCTAGTGGAGAATTGCAATGATATTATGATGGCATGCAATTTTATGTCTTACAAATGTTACAAAAACAAAATATTCCTCATCGCTTTGGGGAAATCCCAGTCTAGCATCTTAATAATTCTAGATGTTGTTGTTTGCCTGAATAAGTCTACAATAATACATGAACACGATCTGTTCTGTGAAGGTTTTTTCCCCTTTTGGAAGTGTTCTTACACTCTTGCTTTCAGCAGTCAAAGAGATCCATGTCTGATTGTTTACTGCTTTTGTATCAATTTTTGTGTGTAAAAGCTCTCTGGGTCATCATCACATCTTGAGATTTTCATCCATCTAGTGCTGCTTGTTGGTTTCTTTTCGCAAAATTGTCCAGTTGAACTGAGTGGACACTTTGGGAAATCCCAAAATAAGTTATTCTCCTACATGTTTTCGTCTCTCATATGTAGATCAAGGTTAGTGTTAACTGAGACTGTTGGCTGTGAAATGTCATGTTTGTGACATCATATGGACATCCCCCTAGTCCTGTGAAAAACAAGGAAATAATACTGTCAGCACATCCAGGGTAGAGTCACATACTAGAGTCTATGTTAACCGTAGTCTGTAATAAAGAACTGTGTTATTCTGTTGTAACTGTATACTAGGAAAAGAATTGTCTCCTAGTATACTTTGCTGTAGACTGTTGATTTGGGCATACATAGAGTTGAAGCATTGATGGATATTACAATACTGTTTCAAGTTTACAATATGTCTCGTTTTTGCAGTCCCCTAACAACACCTGAATTAGGTTTTCATGATCCATCTTTAAACACTCTAGGCAAAACTAACAGCAGAACATTGTCAAACATTTTTACAGAATAATTACAAACTTATTTCATCTGGCATTACTCTAGGCTGTTTGCCAGAGTTCAATGAACGAACAAACAAAATTGAAAAAAAAAAAAANNAAAAAAAAAAAAAAAAGAAGCAGTATTAACAGAGATATGCTCACCTTAACCACTTCCATCCCTCACATAATTTTTCCTGGGGCCTTCACCTAATAGCTGATGACGTTGAAGTCTTGTTAGGCTCTGCAACAGTTTGTATTAATTTTTGTTTCCTCTGACTATCAATCAGTACCAGTGTTTCTTTAATCAACTGTTGACACTTCAGTAAAGCCAGGAAAGAATTTTGAAAGCTGACAAGAAATTGTGCAATGATTTTGCCCTCCACCCTTTCTGTCTTTTGTACCAACTTCGTTTGCAGATTGTTTTATCCATTTTGTGTAGCCAGAGCACATTTGAATACCGACTGCAAGAGACCATTGGCTTGGATTGCCAGTGTCTGGGATCTACCTTGTAGGTTTGGAGTTTCTTAGTCGGATTCACGATTTAATTTTCCCCTTCCATTCGCAGGAGCATTTATCGGTGCGTACCCGACTCAACACAAATCCAGAGATGCCGACCAAGAACAGGATAGAACTGAAGAAGAAATCAGAGAGTGTTATAGAAAATGGAAAGCAGTGCAATTACAGGTAACTTGCAAACTTCTCTTTTCTTATTTTGTCCATAAAAAAAAAAGTTTCAGAGGTAAAGGGATCTTGTGAGAAATAATAGGCCACAAGAGACCTTTTTTTCACTGCTAGTTTAAGAGTGGTACTTAAAGAGCTGATATCTTTTTTGTCTTCCTCTCTCCCCGATAATGACCACATTCCTGATATAGATTAAAAATCATTACCTCAGTTTAATTTCACAGTGCGCTAGATATGTTGAGACATGTACAGGATTTTTTACTTCTCATAACATTTCAAACAAGGTTGAGTTTTGAATTTGTTCCATCAGTGAATATTGTTGGGAATGTTGCTTCATCTTTCAGGCCTGTTCCATGTTCGGAAGACATCCTCATGCCCTCCTCCGTCATCCCGGAAATGGGAGAATCTTGTTTGTTGGAATCCTTGAATATTTCAGACCACCTCATTAAGAATTCTGTGGTAATTGCTTTTTTGAATTTTAGCAAAGATATTACATTGATTTTTATTGTTTGAATTATGGTAGATTGATATGATGAAATGATATTCTTAATTATGTTCTGCATTCCATTAGTAACCATTTCTTTGTCATGATTTATCACTTTCTGGAATGTTCCTCGTTTTTGTCTTTTGTTAATAGGTTGTTTCTACAACAAGTCAAGTTTTTTTTTTTTTTTCCAAATCTGTCGGCTTTAATTCGTCTGTTGGTTTTTTTCACATCTAGGAAGGGGAGCCCACAATCAAAGGAGGACCAATTGACGCTCTTATAGTGTTCGCAGCTGACATAGACAGGAAAGGTAAGCTGCTGGTGGTTGGAAAAACAATCAGCTTTTCAAGCTTTCATCCTTCGACATTTCTCTCGGAATACGATAATCATAAACCTCACTGTTCTGTTTTACTTACACACTTCATAATTATCCATCATGCTAAATTTTGAGAAAAAAAAGAAGGAAAAACAGAAAATACAATTCATGCTGTGGAGAGGGTTAGGATAGAAGGAGCATTAATACCGTAGTATGTGCTTGCTTAAATGTTCAGTCAAAGCTGCAAATTATATAANNCACACATGTGACATGAAAAACACATTCTGGTGCAGTGATGTGATAAATTATCAAAATGTTGAAAGGAGCTACAATTTCCATCAAAGACCACCAAATATTGATCATTTTACAAATAAGCTTTTGTTTTTCAATTGAATGATGAATAAACATAGGCAAGATAAACAAAATTTGTGACATTAAGGGATGGATTCATATGATATGCCTTGTATTATCCCTTTTTTGCATAACCTTTATTTCAAGGACAATTGCAAGTTTATATGCTACAAAGGTTTTATTTCGGTAGCATATATTATCTTTTTCAAAATTGTTGATATCACATACCAGTGTGTGTGAGCCGTATGGTCATTAGTTCCGAGGTGATATGGATGGATAAAACAAAAGAAATGCCAATACTGTGCGGCACTCCACATCATCATTTTTGTATTTTCATCAAAAAGCCTCATCTAAAAAAATACAATTCCAGTTTGTTATCATTCAGGGTTTTATTCCACATTTTCTGGATGAAGGTAGACCTCTACCAGATGCCTGTTACGTGGTGTTTAATATGTAGTACACGGTCTCTCTATCTCCATCTCTGACCTTTACTCTGCATACAGAAGTTAGAGATACCTTAAAAAAATTTTTTTTTCAAAATACACTGCACAGATTCAAAGCAAGTCCTACCTGCATTGCTTTATTTTAGTAATATCGCTTCTTTGAAACACTGCGACATCCCACTGGTTTCATTCTTGCATTAGTAATTGCGGGTTTCTTGGAAGATCAAAGCTATCGCAGTTGCTTGTTGGTTACTATCTCTCATATATTCCCCCGCAATGTCTCTGAAGAGGTCATTGTAAGGAGGTAGTCAGCTAAGGCTGTTATCACAGGGAGGTAGTCAAGTAGGGCTGTAATCGCAACGAGGTAGTTGACTTGGGCTGTTAACTGTCATCATTATTCACCAATAAAGAATTGTATTATCACAGATGGTACTTCCAAAGAAGGCAATAAAACAGGGAGGGAGAAAAAAAACAAGTAACAAGTATGCTGTGTTTGTCTTACTGCACATGTTAGCCAGGTATGCAGAAAACGTGTAATTCCTTGTTTAGTCTGTAGTTTTCAAACATTTAATTCGTTTTGGTCAACTTGCTTATAAACAGTAAAACCAGAGCAGAAAATCATTTAGTTTGTTTTGCATTCCTCCTAGTCGTTCAAATGGTCCGCATCAATAGCAAAGCGACCCTCCATCCTATTTGCTTAAACTATTTTGGGAGTCGTTGATGACAAACTTGGTGAAGGCAGGACATTTTTTTCAGAGGAATTCACTCCGCATAGCACACTGTAATTTCATCCAATGTCATTTGAAATAAGCCCACAAAGCTCACAGTACCTTCATCCAGGTTCATAGGAAATATGAAACTAGTGTTTGCATCGGGTACCCCGGTGACGGACTGATGATTCCAAGACCTGGTTCTGAAGTTGGTACCAGGATCCAAAGTTTCACCAATGAACAACATACGTGCCACAAAAGTCAGGATATATCTTACTGTGAACAACTTCATTACTATGCCTGTATGTAAGATACAAGGTGGTATATGAAGTGCAGAACAAAATGTCTCATTTGACTTTAAAACAAACTTCAAGCCTAATGGAAATTATTTTTTTGGTTACCCAAGTACCTGACTGATCATGACCTTTGGGTACCCAGGTCCGAGTCGTGGACAAGGTGCAAACACTAGAAACAAGCCCATAAAGCAGACAATACTTTTTGCCGTGTCCTAAAGACATCCTTTCACATGAAGCATAAGTTTAGTTGCAAAGCATCACTGATAAAAGCAAAAAGCATTTCGTCTGCAATTGGTTCATCCTGTTATGAAAATGCAAAGTCTTTACAAAAACAAAGAAGGACACTTGCCCAAACACAAACATTTTTTTGATTGGGAGGTCACACAGACTAAACGCATTCAAACAAAATGATTGAAAGTGGATGGAAATCTAGACAGTTTAGACAGTTTTTTTTTTTAAATATCAATTGTAAGGCCATCAGAGTATTAACCTGACCATGGAATCATGACTCAAGTGGTCATGGTACATCAAAAGAAACCATATTTATATTACTAATAGGTATTCGTGATAATAATAGTAATATGAGAAACAGATAACATTGCATGGCAGTGGCTGTGATCTGTTGATTCATACCTCGGGGGAAGGGAATGAATTTGGAAGGAGAGTCTAAACTTCAGTCAAACAGACCTTTGCAAATTTGGCTTCATATCTTGGTTATTTGCAGCTTAAAAAATTTATCTTGAAATATCTCAACTTCCAATACTCCCCCCTCATTCCCCCTCCCCTGTAACCTTTTATCAGCCACTGTTGCATGGTCCAGTGCATTATCCAGTGCATTATCCAGTTGCCTGCAGGACTTGAACCCTGTCTTTATATTCTTGATATGAGGTTACTCTTCCCGCCGGTGAGGGTCGTTATCGATTTGCTCGTAAATCCCAGAACTCAACTGATCTTGCTGCTGTACATTAACGCTATGTGTATTCTGTATCATACGCAGTAACACATCCTCTGACTGATATTGAAATAACCACATCCAATCAGCTTTTTGTTTAGCCTGGGGCTATGTTACATACCCCCCCTGTCCTCTCAGCCTCTTGTATTTTTATCACGGCAATCTTGACCCTGCCTTTTCGTACAATTGCTTCTTTTTCTTTGAGTGTCTGTCAATGTTTTTATCTGCTTCATTTTGGAGTTTCGTCTTGTCTGTATCAATCTCTTTCTGGTTTTTTTTTTGCTCCACTCTGTTTTTTTTCTCGTATGTACGGTAGAAGATTGTAACCAAGATGGTACGTATACCGACCTTCACTGTGCTCCTCACAATATAATCTTCAAATCCAGGGTGGAAATACCTATCTCATAATCAAAATTTACCCTTCCCCTTTTAATTTTTTTTCTTCTCTCCTTTTTCTTTGTCACTTTATTCCATTTATTTCCAGAGTAGCCAGACGTGATTTTAGTTCCTTTCTCAGTAGCTATATCACAGGAATAGTGTATTTGCTGCCATTTGAACTGATGAAAATGAAATGGGGTGGTGGTCTGAGTGGGGGGGGAGGAGGGAAGAATTACAGGAACATTTTCTAAATTCTTGGAGACCTTTTTTGAGTTCATGGTCAACTGGATTCCGAAGTATTGTCATCATTTTATCCTTTCCTTTTGGTAACTTCGACATCCTGTGTATACTAGTTGATAAAAAAAAAAAGTGGCCAACCTTTTTGAAGGCATTGCAAGTTCTGGGGGATGTATTTCAAAAGATTTGTTTTCATCACTTTAGATTGGAAGCATTTACCTACTGTGGATATAACGTAGATCTTGTACCTTTTTGCATGTACCTTCTTGTATCGTGTTGCATCGTACGTTTGACTTTCCTTTGCCTCTGTAAAACGTCAGTCACACTAGAGCGATATCGGATTCAATTTCACCTTTAATCTTCCTCTCACTTGGACAAAAGACAGCCAAATGATGATTATTATACAAAAGTATGTGACATTTCAGGAAATAC
>VJOZ01011458.1:158-11188 GCA_009801055.1 Stichopus horrens | reverse complement strand
ACACCAACGAAGAGAAACATTCTTAGATTTCATCCTGGCCAGGCAGCTCTGACCTTGACATGAGAGTGAGAGGAAAAAAAGACTGTTAGACAGCTAAAGAGAAACTTTAAAAAAAAATTCAACAAAAACAGGCAGGAGAATGGGGGAAGGGGGGGGGTGGGGGGACAACAAAAGTGATCCTGCCTTCAAGATGTAATTCACAAAACTTTTATCTTTTTAAGTTGGATACCTCCGAAAAACTAGCAAAGCAACAGGGCGATGGGGTTACAAATGACTTTCCTGCTTCCTTTGACTTCAATCGCCAAGTAATCTCCGATTTCTGCTCTAAGTCGTCTTGACAACTGACAACTCAGAGATAAGAGAAAACGTGAATCCCTTGAAAATTCTGAACACTGACTTCATTTCTCAATTGGGTATGTCTGTCTGGCTTATCAGATTGTAAACACTCTCGTTTGTCTCCAGTAGATAACAGCTTTACAGATTTTGTCCCCTTTTTCCTTGTCGTTAGGTCTGCTACTCTGTTTATGAAGCTATTTAAACCTTTTGGTACAGTATTTGAAGTAATTTGGGAATAGAGATACCTACACACAGAGAGGAACACAGCGGCTACAGTCGATAACTGGACAAATGTATGGCACCTTCCTTAAGTTACTTATTTTAAAGTGATTGTGGGTGTATGGAAAAAAAAAATAACAGGCTTTTTCTTTGCTTTTAAATGAACCCCAGGATGAAACTCACAGTGTCTACTTCAGCAAGTAACGTAAACAGAATAAAAACAGTAAAAAGCAGACTTTACTTTTGAATATAAATGGTCCTTTAACGAGTAGGCACCTTCATAACGAATATGCAACAGCAGGCAGTTCTCACTGGTGTATCAAAAATATGTATCAATTAGTAGGACCATGACAGGTATCTCACAATGTAGTAGTTAGGGAAACTAACCACTGTATTCACCTAGAAATACTATCCGATTGCCCTACTATGACAACAGCAGTCAGCTGTTTAGAGTAACTAAATATTCATTGATGTGCACTTCCAGTTGGCTTGTTCAAACAAGCCCATCCTTTACGTTCCATGACAACTGTCAACGACTACGTGACATCATCGTATTTTACACTTTTTTGTTGTGATGACAACAAGAATTTGAGATCTTACGGCAAAATTTGTGCCCCTGAAACCGCTGATTCTCCAAATCATATAAACAGTAAAAATTGAGGGACAAACTAAAACATTTGGAGATGAAATTTTAAGTGTTCTGCGCTGTTACGTACACATGTAATCGCTTTACATGAGCGATACCTCCAAGGGAAACCGGTATCAGGAAAATTTTCGACTCTTCGAAAGCGCACGGGGAGGAAGAAAGGGAGGTAAGGAGGAACCAAATCAGTGAACTCTTCCATTTGTATATTTACAGGACCGCTCTTTCCAAACCAATTCTTTCCACCAAGACTTCTGCTTCTCAAAAGCATTCCATCTTCAGAAATTTGTCGTGTGACGTATTACAGGAATCACATCTGTAACAATCAGTTACAGTAGGTTAGGTAACCTAGAAGCTACAACATCGGACAAAATTGTTGGGACACTTTGTCGTACATTACAAATGTAATACTGAATTTTAGGGGAGAGGATAACATGAAACCTTTCCAATGTTGCACTATAGAAGTGAATGTACCCTTTGAACAGCATCCTATAGCCAACATTGAACAGGGGTGCAGGGTGTCCCAAGGTATTTTGTCTAAGATTGTAGGTATCCTAGTTACTTAACTTTCAGCATTACATAATACCCTCTTGACGGTCTAGCAAATTTAATCCATCAATCGGTTGCAACTTTCTTCATGTACATATCGAACATGAATCTCACTGGCAATAAAACAAATCTTTTTGGTGACTTTTTTCTAGTGACTTTTTTGGTGACTTAATCTACAAGTCTTCCCTTCTGTTGGCTTGTCTTTCTCTTTTGTCTCTCTGTCAACTAATCTCATTTTCTCAGACTTGCCAATGCATAATTTCCCTTTGAATTACCTGAGGAAGATGAAGTGGCAGTAAATTATTCCTGGGGGATTATGGCTTTAAATTATCACAGGCTTAAATTTCTATCCCTTCACGCCCCTAGACAGCTTCGCTCCGGAGGCGCAGCGATGCTGCTGGGATCGAATTATCGTCTCTGAGAAACGTTTCCAAGAGCGCTGTGTGGAAACCTGGGGTCGTTTTCAGTGAATTCCTCGTACGTTACATAGCTGATGAAGGCAGAAATGCAAGTGGGTGTGTGCTAAATACAATCTGTACTGACAAAGTTAGCAGGTAGACAAGAGAATGTTGAAAAGTAGAAAGATTTAGTGTTAGAATGACTTTACATGGGGATGTACGGAATTGCAGATATCAAAATGTTTCACCATGACAAAATAAGTAACATTGTGGGACCTTTAACACCTGGAATGTAAGTCAATGGCCACTATGTGGGGTAGATTATTTCAAATATAAGTTTTTTTTTAACAAGAATTCCATGACACAGATGTTCTAACAAACCAACAGAGCAGTAGCTTTGTGGAGTCATTAAAGTAGGACCTATGTACAAAAGACAACCTTTAAAGACATTTATTACAGCTTTTCAGAAGATAAGTAATGTATCTGAGTGAATTTTATTCGCCAACGATGCTAAATATCAGGGGAAACTTTAATTTAGGGCTCATGTGCTGTTGGGTTTGTTTCTACTTTAATCTCCCGGTCATTTTGCAATCCAAAGCTATACACTTTAGTGATGAAAGCAGTTTGTCATATACATTTCTATTTCTTTACATTTCCACTCATTCAGCTCAATTTGCAGCAAATTTAAGTCATCTTCGGCTTGAAAACTGCAATATAAGCACATATTTCGTCATATTGAGATGGTGAAATACAACACCCACAACATGTGCACTATTACAATGCAGAAATTTCGAATGTGGGCTTGATTGTCAAAGAAAACAAACAATTACTGATAAAAAAAAATGCATTGATAAAAGGTAAAAAATTTAAAGCCAAAAGCAATTAAAAGGTAGATCGGGCAAAATAAACAAACCAAGGAAAAGTGTGGTGACCTACTTGTGGAAACTTAAGGAACATAACTGAAAAAAAAAATGTTAAAGCATGGCTTGCTTGTTGCTTATTACAGTGCATACCAGGAAAGTGGCTAAATTACCACTCCATGTAACATCAATTGCAGTCTTTAATAACTGCGCAGTATCTCCCACAATCACACCGCCTTCCAGCAAACGACTTCCTGACAGCAGAAATAAAGTGGGGCATCTGCCTATCTGCTTCGTGTATTATTTGGAGAAAGTTACATTAAATTTCGTACGCAGCATAGAAAGTGTTACAGACACTCACATGAGAGCGATAAATCATGATTTTAAACTCATTCGGCATGACAATTTTCCACGAACCATCGACTTTGAAAAATCTGTCGTAACGGGTTGAGAGACATCCAGGGCACCGAATGTGACAGTGACTAACAGCCACATACTAAAGGCAATTTTATCCAGTTGTCTGTTATCACATAAATGATGTTAATAGGCATTTGCTATTTAAAGTCTGTCAAAATGGTTTTAATTCTGCATCAGAACGATGTCATTAACCCACAACTCACTTCTTTGCTCGACCGATTTCATAGCGGCGACAAGTTTTCTGATATTTAATGCCACAAATGCACCTTGCCCATAAAATTGAACTAATTGCGATTTTGAGAGCCATTTAGAACCGATTAGATGGTCACGGTCATTATGACTGGAGTATATGTATAATAAAGGTTACTTAGATATCAACTAGTATTGGATGTACATAAATAAAATAAAAAAAAGGGGGGGGGAGAATTCTTTCCACACGAGAGAAAGTCTACTAGGATTTAGCATTATACAAAACTTTCAGATGTATCTCCTCCTGAATTAAACCTCACTGATACACATGTATCCCAAGAAGTGCCTGTCGACGACCATACATCGGCAAATGGATTAAAAACGATTCCACAAACTAGCGTCTAGCTTTCCTTTTTCAATTTTGTTTGACACTAGTTTTGCTGTGATTTTGCTTTGTTTTTCAACTTTTCCATAAATCTGTTTTAATAACATTTTTCTTTTATTTTTCACCATTTTACTACATTGTTATGCTTCCGTCACTGTAGACGTCTCAAAATTTCAATCTCGAAATGAAATAAAATCTTATCGTATATCTCATTTTTTACTTGCTTCAAATAATTTGATCGCCCTCTTGGCTTTAAATTTCCTCTTCTTCAAATCTGAGATGCACTTTCTCTTCTCTCTCGGATGTTTATCGTTCCCGACGTTTGTGATTTACCTAATTAATATGCGCACTGGAATATTACTCGCACTATGTTCTGTGCCTACTGGAAAATATTTAAAGTGGCTAGAACCAAAATTCTTGCTCCACTTGTGTAGAGAGAAGTGGCATCACCATCACAGCTATCGACAGCTGTGAGCCATGGTCGACGGTGATCAAGATGGTACCATGAATATGAGAAACTACCAAGTTGAACTTGAGTCACCACTTTCACATTGTTTAACCTATTTTAAATTTAGATCGGAAATTGAGAAATAGATGAATTCCTGGTAGACTCCTCTCCCGATTTCCCCCGAAAGTGAGTGAAAATCGGGATTTCTGAAAAGACTTGGTAAGTGCAAACTGAATAAACAGCAAAAATATTGACAAAAAACAGTACCCCATTACCACAGTTGGCAGAAACCACAGTTGAAATGCAAATTTTGTCTCACAGATTATGTGTGTGTTCACTTTTTTAAAGTTTTAATACTATACTACAAAGTTGATTTTGTTGGTGAAAGGGATTTGGCTGCAAAAACGTCCTCAGGTCATTTTCTACTCATAGTCTTGAAAAGAGACCTGACCACGAACACAAGCACACACACAGCTTTACATTACATACAGAGTGAGGACTCCATTGAATTTTCCTTTGTTGTTTCTTCCTGAACCCTAACCTTAACAACACACCCCCCCCAATGTTGTTTTTCTGAGGACTTGAGAATTCAACAGAATTCTCTCTGAGGACCTGAAATTCTTTTGTTCAAGTCCTCAAAAAGTACTGTATAGTACAAAGGCACACACACATACACACACAAAGTATGTCATAGTATCCTTTCCAACCACCTCTCCTACTATGAAGTGACTTTCCAGAGAAACCGGAATGATCGCACTGGTATACGATCCTCACAAGATGCCACTGGTGTTACATCAAGTGAATACCTTCTAAATAAGAGAGCAGCTTTTTCAAAATAGATGTCTAGCTTATTCCGCAAGTAATCTCATACAGAAGACAAACTACTAAAGCATCTGACTTCTAGTGACAGTATCATCTGCGAGAACTGCTAATGAATACAGTAAAGCAGAATGTTAAGAAATCCTGAATTTGACTGCATCATCATTTCAGCGGTGTAACCCAGGCATGGAAATGTCACTCTAACCAGTTCTAGGACAAATATACGCCCCAAATGGCTGGGTCAAACCTACGTGGTCACGCCGGAGATTGATTGAAAAGTTTCCAGTGTCTAATCTGCGATTACCATCTCCATTTCTTAACGTCTCGCACATGTTAAACAAACAACTTTCCTACCAATAAATATCCAAAAATAGAATGCGGCGAAGAGACTTGTCCATATCGCTCGATGTGGAGGGAAAGACATCACAGTTTTTTCACGCTCATGCCCAGAGGCAAACTGGGTGACTTTTCCTCCTGGTGGAGAGTACTTCTGAGGAGGCTGCATCATTCAGCAACAGTCCCTCATTGGTTATCGTGGTTGGCTGGTTGTTATTACGAGGTTAACCAGATCTGACACGTCCAGGAAATTAAAGGTTTTGGAGAAACGTCAACAAGTGGATAGACCAAGGCAACATCGTCCAACTGTGACTTTCTGATGAAACTTGATGCAGCTGATTCAAGCTTTTCTTTTTTTTTTGACGATGTGACCATATTTTAACTAAATTCTCACAGATTGTAGTCATTGATGCCATCAAAACTATCCTCGTCCCTCTTTGCACCTAATCGAAAGGATGATAAAAACTGGAGTCCTGAAAAATCTGCAGTGTCAGAATTTTTTTTTTTAACAAACAGAATATCAGTTATGCGAACCACAAACAAATGCAGCACGTACAGTATGAGAGGTTGACGAATTAGTGGAGTGGTCCCCTTTTATGTTCATTTACACATTAACAAAAAGGTTAAATCATTGACTTCAAAACACATGAAGGGAAAACTAATATACACTGATGTATTATCAAGCATATGGATGCAAGAAAATGTACACAGAGTGAAATATTGTTTTGTCGGCATGGCTGTTATCGTCTACAGTCTACCTGTTTTCAAATTCTAGTATCCAGCCAGTTTCACAGATAGGATACCAAATATTTCAAATACCAAGTGTCAGTCAATATGTAGAGCCAAAACAGGTAAATTTGGGGTCAAAAGTCATCCACTTCTGCTGAAGGGGAGCAGAACTATATACAAGGATTGAAACTGAAGAGGATGCTTTCCCAAAGATGGAATGATCCAAAGCACACTATGCACACTAAGAACTCTGTTACTGCTGGTACATGTCATTATGCCTAAGTTTGTTGGCAAAAGTCAAGTGCAGTGGCTGGAATTTCAGCATTTTTTTTGTTTTTTTTGTTTTTGGTAGTCTTGACAACACTGTGATTTCCGATTTTTTTTTTTTTTTACCACCAAGGAACCTCTAAACTTCTTTTGGATTACATTTCAATAAGACATGTTTTGGCAATCTCTTAGGAGTCATGTGTTTCAATGTTTTTGGCACAACCAGAGACAGAATTCTGTGGAGGCACTGAAGTCATACTGGCAAATACCATCAGCCCTCTGTTTAGGTAAGGATATAATTCATCTAGGCTATACCTTAACACAACTGCTGGCCACCATTTACGAAAACAAAAGCGAGTGCCATTAAGACAGGATTCATACTGGCCCATCTCACCAAAACTTTTTGGACAGTAAATCATTCATTACTTGTGAAAATTCCTTGCTAAATGTTTGTCACCTGCAAGTACTGCTGACTAATTTTGCCCTAACCAAAATGCTACCCCATGCATGGCAACAAAACTGGCAGAAGACACTTGCATATGTTGGTAACAAAAAGAGATGGAATTTAAACACCCTCAATAATCTATGATGTTGCAGTGTAAGGGCAGCATACAAATGCAATAGATAACAACACTCTTTGTAGAGTGCAAAATTCATATGAATGATAAAAAACCCCAACCTGTAATGCACTGCTCTGAAATATGGTTTCTAATGATTCCCACTAATACATGTGACCTTTTCAAGCATTCCTGTGACGTCACATGGTAGAGACTCTGTGCCGCTTTCGCATATTCTGTGCATTCCAGATCCATCTCTAGTCTCTCCCCGATAAAATGTCATGTATTTTTCATCATCGCTAAAACACGCTTTTGAGAGTGCAATTAAAAGGATTTTAAAATGACTGAAGAGAGAACAAACACATACAGACTTGGTTTCACTTCTCTCACAAGTGAAAGCCAACATGATTCCACATTTACAGCACTGCATATCAGCTATGAAAACGATGTTTGAAACAATTTTTACTCAGTATGGTTAGTTTGTATCGTAATTCCGAAGCATACCGAGGTTTTTACTTGCAGTGGAGGTTGGGAGAGGGGGAGGTAGGAATTGAACATCATACCAAAGAAATGGTGTAACATCAGAAACAGTTTTTTTCTCAGTTTTAAGTGCTCAGATTCACTTTCACAAAAGTAAAATGGAAAACTGTATCTGTAAATATTTATGGGACTTTCTTTTTACATTTTTGATGACCATGCTAGGTAGAAACGAAGGTGGTGGTTGTAGAATTAGTGAAAGTAGGAAGATTCATCTACGGCAGGTTCCTGTGTTCGTAACTGTGACTGGCCGCTATTCAGGATCCCACTTGAGGATTTCATCAGTCCCATCCATACGGTGGTTTGTGTTCCTCTGAAAGTAACTTCCGAGCAGATCCCAAGATTGAATGTCACGATTTAAAGTGCAGCAAAACATTCATTGCATTCGTGACAAATTCTGTACACAGTTATCGAACCCTGAGAAACCTACATGCCTGGTTAACGACCTTTCAAAGGCCGATGGCCACGTAGCCGTAATCAATCAAATCATATGGCTGGCGAGCCCATGACTGATATGATTTCACACAGCGATAGGTTTCATTGGTCTTGAAGGCTGAAATGTTTTATCTGAGAAACCAGAAAAATGGTCCAGACTGATGATGGATACCCATAATTGTCAAATGCACCTAGTCACAGTACTTTATGTGCATTTTATTACATTTGACATGTTCACATATATCAACATGTACAGAATATCACAGTATCCTTTTTTGTTTGTGAACTAACTTTTTTTTTCAGTTAGGTTGAAAGTTACTTTTGCAGGACACCCTGAGTCCGAACGTTGGTTGACACCGTGCAGATCCACGATTATGCTTTGCAGTTTTGATCTACAGCAGGTCATTCTCACTAAAAGCTGGATGGGGAGGAGGAGGTAGGGGCGGGAAGACCTGCGAACTGAAAGTTTGTAAAACAAAACTGACAACTGATACAAATCACTGCTTTAGAGTAAGACTTGTGCAATGGACATACTAATCATGACATAAAATGAACAACAGGAAATGGAAAGAGGAAGAAGAGTAATAATATCACTACTTTAGTTGCAGTCTTTTGTAGCAATTTCTTTCTTTTCTAAACAGGCCTTCAATCTCCCCTCCGTCAATACCATGGAATGCACAAACTCCTGTTTTATGACCTTGCCTACCACACAAGTACATCTGATTGCAGGTAACTTTTTCCAAATGGTGTGAAGGGTTTGGTTCATCTAGGATTTGCATTTTACCCATTTTGCTAAATATGTATTAAACGGGTCGACTGGACGGTGCGGTCACCTTCCGTGTGTAGCGATGTCAAGTGCCTGCACAGAATACTGTTACGCTGCATGTCGCTTTCAGCCTGAATCGATGCAGTTGTCAATATACACGGCAATGATAAGGTTACGACAATTTGATCCCACTGACCCAAAATGACCTTTGACCTCCACTAAAAGAAAACACAGGTTTCTCGTACTCAATGAGGCTCACCTGTATACAAAATGTGGTAGCTGTCAAAATTTCCCTTCTTGAGATACAGTGTTCACAACGTAGGTGTCACAAGCATATAAACACGCATGTGTGAATACACAACTATGATTATTAGAGAAATAGAAAATTTCCAATGAAAAGCTGAAATTGAAATTACTGAACACAACCAGCTGTAACCAAGCATGAGACTAAAAGAGAAAGTGTGCAAATCATTACTGTACAAATACCCACCCTCCCCGTCCCTTCCCTCAACAGATACATCTGCAAAGTAGCAAAGTACCAGGTATTTGTTTGGGGGGTACTTGTCAGGCAATCGTTTCTTCCAAATATTGGAAGAGAAATGACAACATGCATGTGTATCTTCTTGCACGAGTACATTAAAATTGTCGAACTTTTGCGGCATTTTGTGAAACTATTGGAAGTCTCTTCTCCTAATAATTTACATTCCTCCTTGAAACAGTTTTCAAAATTTTACTCTCAACTCTACCCCTGCATCTTCCTTCTTCTGTTCATTCTTCTTTCCTTCCCTTCTTCCCTCTATCTCTCTCCAACTTTCCTTTTTATACTTCAGAATATAAATCTATGCCTCTCTAAGTCACGGTTTTTGCAATATTTCTGGCGCAGGATTGCAACGCATTCCATCATTTTGATACTAATGATACGTGGCTGTAACAAACCGCTCCTTCATCTTCACTACGGGTTTGCACAGACTCCACTAAAGAGATTTTTCCATTAGCTAATGACTTGCAAAATTATTGATGTTGATGCGTAAAATGGTCCCATCTCCTAGATAACAGATGCAGATGAATTACAGGCCTGCTGAATGCAATTTCCTTCAAAGATGCCACCAAAAATGGATTTCAATAACAAAGTATAACAACAAACCCACAACTCATTTTTGTGTCCATTTTTCACAACATTTTTTATAGTTTTCTCTTTTTATTTTTGCTTCTCCTTTGACTGCCATCCACTTAAGTGGAAAGACAAATCAACAAGAATGAACCTTGTCTAATTAATATCTGCCGACAAATTTTACATTTCATTTCTCTTGAAGTCATAATCCATAGAATTTTTTTTTTCATCGGTTAAATTCCTTTAATATGATGGCTTGAGTAAACTGACTAAACAGCAATGGACAAAACCATCAACGTCGTTTCATTTATAAAATTCACGAAGGTCGTTGGGAGCGGCTGAGTGCTGCATAAAATACGCAGAGTGCATATTTGTCGACTTGATGCCAATCGAACATTTGTTGCATTTATGTTCACACCTTCCTATCACATCACTCGCATGGAAATGTGGTTTCTCATTAAGAAATGAACCTCTTTTAAGTAATCAGAGATGGAAGTTGCATTTACTAGCATTTGCACTGGAACAGGAACATGTGTTCCCCATAATGGAGAGGCCTAATGTTGGATAAATATACATAAAACACAGGAAACTATAAAAGTTTCCAAAATGGAGGGGAAAAAAGGCACAAACTTAGTGTTAAAAAAAGGCAAAATGAAGCAAACAGAGGAATATTACGTGGCCAATGTCTTTTGGAACACTAGCACTTTTTACTTCAAATTCCTCATTTATATGCAAATTTATATGCAAATTGTTATGACATAATAAATATCAAGTAGCAAATACAAAAAATACTATAACTAAAATGACCTAAAGTAACAAGGGGTTACTGGTCTGGATCAGGGTTGGAAAAACTTGCAAATCTTCCAAACCAGGTTCACAGGAAATCGGCGACACTCGCAGGAAATCCTGCATGTCAGGACATATTTTTTTCTTTATTTAAAAAAAAACGGGAAATCTTCACAGCAACAAAATAAATGAGGTAGAACAGGGGAAAATGCTGTTAAGCAAATATTTAAAAGAAGCTCTGTT
>VJOZ01011454.1:4790-30117 GCA_009801055.1 Stichopus horrens | reverse complement strand
CAATTTTTAGGAATCCATGAAAATGCCAATACTTACACAGGACGAACAAATTGTGAGATGACTTAAAAATTCCCCAATTCAGTGAAAATTAGGACAGTGGAGGAAGAATCAGACACCTTAATATGGCTTTGAAGTACCAATTGTAACTGTTAAGTTTGACTAATTTCCGCTCGCTAGTTTACAAGTAGTTGCAATGAATGTCCACTTTACAGGTCAGTTCCAGAATGCAAAGGGTTCGTTTGGCGCAAGTGATTGGAGATCATACATTTATGTGTTATGCCCTGTTGACATGGTGATATTGTTGCAATTTTGAATGAGCTGCGAATTGCAAAAAGGGACAAAAGTGAGAGACAGGGAGGGGGAAGCCTTAGCAAGCAGTTAAAGCATAGCCAAGTCGCCCCTGTAATGGGTGTGTAGTATAGTTCTGGAAATAGCATGGGAGAACCGTTCTTTGGGTAATGAGAAACCACTTCATGTTGGCCACAGTTAGTCTCCAAGAGAAAACATCTTCGTCCCCACAGTGCCTGTCAGTTTTGTGCACATCAACACCAAATGGCATAATTTTGTCTCTGACTTTTGAAAGAAAGTACAGGTTTCACTTACTTATAACTGGCACATTTTGGAATTATTTCCTTTGATGGCCAGTTGGTTTCCTCCCTCCCTCCTCCCCCCCCCCAAAAAAAGAAGTATTATTGTTGCTCCCTCACTAGTATACTGCCCCTCCAAGTGAAAAGGATGAAAGTATTTGGCTATGATTATGTAGCTCTCTGTATTGTCGTAACCGTTGTTTTTATCCAAGTCTCCATGTTATACAAAGGGCAAAGTTTCTAGCAAGTTATTGTTATTGTAAAATATCCAAATTTCACTTTAAAGGATATGAAAGGATATGAAAAATGATGTCCATCTAATGTTCCCCTCATAAAGGGATAAATTTTTTGGTTTTAAACTCTTCTTGCACAGGATGTTTGAGAGATGATTTGTCCCATTCTCATTATCCTTGTAAGGTTTAAAAGTTCAAAGGGAGTCATAATTAAGTTCATAGGGTGACACACAGAGGTTGGTAGCCTTTTCCCATGATGGAGTTGCAGACTAGAAAGTATGGCACCAGGTAGCAATGTGTGGTTGGCCTCCTTAACTGCGGGGTGTAAGTACTCCCAAGAAAGGAAAAAAAGAAGTTGAGTACAACTGCAAAGTCATTGGGTGGATGTATTTGCAGGTGAAAAAAAAATGTCTGAAATGAACACTATGAAAAAGTCAGGTATGGGTGACCATATATGATTTTGTGATGTAAGAAGTGATTCATGCAAATTCCTCTCTATGTAATCCATTTATAGAAGTGTGCCTGTGAGTTGAGGTATCCTCTGGAATAATGGAATTGTTTCAGAAAATTCTTTTGACTTAAAAATAATGGAAAGTGTTTTTCAAAGCATGTTTGATGTTTTAGAATCTCACATATGTGGTGATACTGCAGCCTGTATTGCCCAGATAGTGGGTTGAATCTATAGCTATGGTACGTTCTGTTATGTCGCACAGAGCAGCCCCTGTAATTCCATTGTTTGAGTTGCAGCTCCCTGCTGTAGTTTACGAACATTTACATCACCCCATTCAGTGTGTGATGATGCTAGATTGCAAGATCAGCATATAGCCAATTGATCAATTGTGTGATACATCAATCGTATCTTACATAATCATGATGGCATGTTATTGTGTGTTTGAAATGTTTTGGTCTCGGTGAAAGGAATGTTTTACCATCGGCAACAGGCTCTTCAGGGGAACAACCATATACAGTAGGGGTGTAATATTTACACAAGCTAGTGGTCATGTTAAATTCAGCAGATACGGAAATGGTTTCAGTATCTCAAGAACGCAAAATTGGACTGATTTCATATTTAGTAAATTATGCATTATTCTTATTAAGTACCAGAATCATATTGTTTTGGCTGCCTTAAAAGCAAAAGTATGATATATTAAAGCCGCACATTGAGTTGCTTTGTTTAGATTTTGAAGGCTACAATTGCATCAAATTTCTTGTAAGAAGCACACAGTGGAGTCATGTTTTACATCCAATACTTATTGTTCTGTCTGTGTGCATAGCCTATGATATAGTGCTAATGTGAAAAAGTGTCTGGTCACAAAATTTGAAACACCACCTTGAGTCATTAATTCCTCACTCATTGATGTTTCCTTGTGTGTTGTGATACATGGGGAATTCTGTCAGTCAGACCATGAAACTTGACGTTTGGGAAAAAAATATTGAGTATCACAACACAACTCAATGAACCTCTTTAAGATACATGTGACCTTTAGTTTCACGAAATGTTTGTGATCAATCTACTGTAAACATGAACTAGTTTTCCACTGGCTCACAGTTCAAGGTTAGGAACAGGATACAGTTTTAAAGAAAAACACATACTTTTTGCAGTTATTTGTGGGATATTACATAACAGTTTGTAAGTTTGAGGAAACAGGACAATTTTCTTGGGCAGTCGTTTTTCAAATGGCAACATCTTGAATCATGAGCAACTTAAATTCTCCCTCCATCTGAGATCACCTCAAGTTGTCACTGAAGTAGTCTTCAGTCATTTCTTAAGCATGCCTTTACCACTTTTCTCATCACCACCACACACAAAACTGTTTGCCAGAGTATGAATTATCGAGCAACATTAGGAGGTAAGTTATGGATGTGTTTAAAATGTGTTTATAGTAAAATTTTGAAGGCAGTACAGTAGGGATATCCATACTAGCATGTCTGGCTGATTAAGACTTGGATCATAAACTCCACCATCAAGAACTAATGGAGGCTCCAAATGGCTGGCTGTGTGACCCATAGTAGTCATCTGTGACCAAATAGATATGAATTATAGCAGTTTAACTATCCCAGGGGGGTGTCTGTTAGGCCCATTTTGGTTCCCCACCATGATTGTAAATTCCATGAATAGAGTCTTTCTCTGAAAACAAAGACCAGAAGTGTCACGCCACTTAGAAGTTGCCTGTCAATATTTTAAGTTCAGGTTTATGTCATAATTGAGGACCCTCTGGGAATTTCCAAGGGGGGTACAACCTTTTTGTAAATTGAGGCTGACAACCTTTTTTCCTCTCAAGGTCAAAGGTTTACGGAACAGGATAAAAGTGACAAGGTGTGGCATTCAAACTTAAGTCTTTTTGAGTCTGCGCCACTTCTTTGTTTTTAACTATTAGAACCGAACAAAACATGAACCTGTCGGTGGTGGATTATTGTCATTATTTGTCATCCAGAGGTAAATAATCTTTTGTTGTAAAGAATTTGTGAAGCTTTATTGTTGGCCAGATTGGTTGTTATGACATACTTGCTTTATCTGGTTACAGTAGAGGTTGAGGGGGACATCACATCATGGAAGCTTTAATACAGGAATTGGTTTCATGATGTCCACAAATGGAGAAATATTGAAAGATTGTTTTTTCCTCCTTGTGAAAGAATGTGTGTATGGGTTTTTAAGGGTGGTCTTGTCACCAGTACTGAGATAGGAGGAAGCTGTTTGTCATGGCTGTGTGTCCTGGCAGACAAGCACCAGCTCTGGTTTTGTGCAGTTTGTATGCCCCATTTGGCTGTCAAATAAATATTGTAGAAGTAAAAGGATTTTATGATTGTGAAAGAATGCAGACTGCCTTGTACCATGTAATGGTTCACAGTCCTATCAATTCTTAGTTGTTTGGATGGTAGGCCCACGCAGCCTGTTGTTAGTATGAAAATATGTTATTTCTGTAGGAAAAATCTTAATTCACATTACACCACAGCTAGTCATCCACGTACTGTGTTGGCTTGTTCGTGTCTCTTAGCTGTTATACTGTACATTATTTAAGTTGTTAGAGGGAGAGATGACCGACCAGTTCACAGGTCTGCATCAAGGAAATGTCCCCTTGACATGCGTTTACAACTAACATGGATGAAGAATAGGCAATGTAGGACACTGGGCTTTGCCCACTATCCTTATTGCAATCCTACCCCGAAAGATTATTACCTATAAAGGTAGTCATCAGTAGTAAACTGCTTGAGAACTTGTAAATATTAATGGAATGTCATGTATGGTAGCTGATGGATATATTTGTTTGTTGGAGGTTCAGTGCTCTGTCTCTCTGGGCCTAATCGTCTTATGTTGAGAACTTTGAGGATTGCACATAGTGTATCCATACATGCATGGTAGGGGAAAGATGAATTCACATCGAAGACGTATACTTGCCCCTTGCTTACTTATGCTTATGTTTGACCCAGTTCAAACCGCATAAGTAAGCAAGGGGTAAGAATAGTTACTTGTGAATACCCACACCAGTGAGTTCTAGGGAATCTTTCAGGCAGAACACACACTGTCTCCTGCTACAATGTGTGAAGCACAATATCCTTAGTTCAAGTGGTGAACAGTGTACATGGTGAAACTTGGATGAATTAATAGTTTCAGAACAGAGAAGCAGATCTTAGACACTAAAACTAGTATCGCCAACATTGTTCTGAAAGTGATACATCCTTTGGTAAGAGAGGGTATTGTTTTAGTCAAGACTTTCCACAAACTATCTGCATCTTTGAACAGAAGGAATAGAGAAACAATAGATGAGTGACATTTGTAGGTAAGATAGAGGAAGACCAACTGCAGGGGATGATTTTCCATTCCAGACCTTAAATTCTGAGGCGTGCGAGCGGGATTGCACACCATCACTCACCCCAAATCAAATTGCACTCATTGTGCACACCTAGATAAAAACTGGAACTCACATAAATCTGTTTTTGTTTATAAAATAGCTCACCTACCTCACTCCTTAATTTTCTGAGGAGTGTGATTTGTAGCACACATGAAAAATCCAAAATCAAGACCTGCTATTTGTAGTAATACACCCTGTTTTCACCTTTTCACAGATGATCTTCCTTGGTTGGTGCATGGCCCCAATTGAAGGCAACGGTGCAAACTTCCTGTACCACCGTTTCATCAAGCCATTTGTCCTGAAGCATGAGAAGGAGATTGATGACTCACTTGGCAAAGTAACTGACCTTGCCTCCTCTACTCTCAATGAAGGTGAGGAGGAGGATGAGGAAGATGATTGTTGGTCATCATCATTCTTTGAGAGTCAAGAAAACACAGATTCTAATTCAGATTATAGTTTACCTTTAACAGATGTAGAATTTAGGGAGGGATTAAGTGTAATCAGTGATGTGAGTGAAGTAACAGGAGATCCTACCGAGTGTGTGAATAAGGTAACTGGTGGATTAGAGGTAAAAGGTAGGTTGGAGGTAAAAAAATTACTGGTAAGTGAATCTCAGAGTTGTAACTTAAAAGAAGAGCCACCACCAGAGAGTGTGAGTATGCAGCACAGTGGAGTTGATGCAGAGGCAAGGGCTCCATCAGAGAGACTAGATGGTAGAAACTTGTCTGGTGGTTTAGAGGTTACTTCAGATTCTGCAAGGCCTGATGAAAAAGGTGGAAGTGAAATATTTTCTGCAGCTGTAGGTGAGGTCCAAATTACGCAGGAGACATCAGGAGAAGTGGCAGATGACATAATGACGTCCAGGGTCAGCGAGAAACCATTACCAGAGATTGTGTGTGATAACACAGAGGTCAAAGACAGTGTTATAAGTGTGCGGGAATGTGAAGGGGAAGTCTCTGATCAGATGACAACAGAGAGAGATGTGAAGGATACTAGTGATGATTATGATGAGGATGATGATGGTTATGTAGATGATGGATACACATCATCTGATGATGGGGACCATGACAGAGATTGTAGTAAAGTAATAGGTGTAGGTCAACAAAAACAAGAAGAAAAACCAACTGAAGCTGTGGATTTTGATGGTGGATCACCTGAAATGGGACAGGAAGAGGAGAAAGAAGAACCAGTTGATACTGGTGATGCCAAGACTGGGCTGCCTGAAGTGAAACAAATAGAGGAGGAAGAACAAGTTAGGAATGTTTCTTTGGAGCATGGGTCAATTGAATCTGAAGCAATAATTGAAACTGACGTTGCCAAGAGTAGGTTGCTTGAAACGGCCCATGGTGAAAAATGGATGGAGGTTGAAGTTGTTGGTACCAGGAGTGAGGAAGTTGGACAAAGACAAGAGGAGACAGGTAGAACAGCTGATAGCAAGAATGGACCACTGGAGGTGGGACAACAGGATGAAGATGAAGAACAAAACCCACTGGAAGTTAGGCAAGAAAAGGAGGGAGTACAAGTTGAGCATGCACCACTTGAATTCGGGCAAGTCAAGCTTGAAGAACCAGTTAACTCTCGGGATACTGAGAGTATGCTAATTAGAGTTGGACAAGAAGCCTTGAAAGATGCAGGTGAATTAATCAACACCAAGACAGGGCATCATGAATGGAGACACAGAGGACTGGAAGAACCAATGGATGTTGAAAGTAGTCCACTTGATGTTGGCTCGCTTCAAGTGACACTAGGAGAGGAAGTTGAGGAACAAGTGAAAACTGATGACACCAAAAGCTATCACCTTGAACTTGGTCAGGGAGAGGCAGGAGGATTTGTGAAAATTGACGATTGCAATAGCAAGCTACAAGAAATAAGAAAGGAAGTGGATGAAAAACAGGTGGAAACTAATGATGCTAGTAGAAAACCATTGGTTGAACCGAGGGATGCATTAGAACTAGATGAAACTGGTGATTCTCAGAGCCAGACACTTACAGTAGGATATCAGGGAGAAACAATTGAAACCATTGGTACTGATAGTAAACTTCTTGAAGAAGGGCAGGAAGAGAAGGAGAAAGAAGAGGTTGAAGCTGTCAAAACCAAGAGTGGACAACATCAAGTAGGAAGAGAAGAGGAGGAAGAACCAGCTGAAACCAATGACATGAAGATTGTGTCATATGAAGTGGGACAAGAAGAAGAACCAGTTGATGGTTATGATTCTCAGAATCAGACACTTGATGTGATACCAGGAGATCAGGGAGAGACTGTTGACCCTGAAAGTGGGCCTTGTGATGAAGGACAGGGAGAAAAGGAGAAAGAGGAAGTTGAAACTGTTGAAAACAAGAGTAGGCAACTTGAAGAAGTGGAACTAGGAGAGGGAGAAGAACCAGGGGAGGGAGAAGAACCAGTTGAAATTGATGGCATCAAAAGTTGTCCTCTTGAAATGGGAGGAGGAGAAGAGGAAACACCAATTGAAACTGATGATTCTCAGAGCCAGGTACTTGACATGAGACTGGGAGATGATCAGGAATCATTTGAAACTTTTGATACTGATAGTAGGCTGCTTGAAGAAGGAAAGAAAGAGAAGGAAGAACACGATGGATTGATTGAGACCAAGAGTAGACAACTTGGAGCAGGACCAGGAGAGGAGCAAGAACCAACTGAGGCCAATGGTATAATGAGCGAGTTATTGGAAGTGGAACAAGGAGAAGAACCAGTTGAAAGTAATGATTTTCCAAGTCAGACAATTGAAGTGAGACTAGGAAATCAGGAAGAAACTGATGATACTGATAGTGGGCATCTTGAAGTGGGGCAGGAGGAGAGGGAGAAAGAAGAGGTCGAAGGAGAATCAGTTGAAAATATTGATACTGGTAGTGGGTCACTTGAAGGACAGGGAGAGAAGGAGAGAGAACAGGACAAAGTGGTTGCAACCAGGAGTGAACAACTTGAAGTAGAACCAGGAGAGGTGGAAGAACCAGCTGAAGCCAATGATGTGAAGAGAGTGTCATATGATGTTGGAAGAGGAGAAGAGCCAGTTGATGGTTATGAGTCTCAGAATCAGACACTTGATGTGATACCAGGAGATCAGAGAGAAACTGTTGATACTGAAAGCCTGCCTTGTGATGTAGGACAGGGAGAAAAGGAGAAGGAGGTTGAAAGTGTTGAAAACAAGAGAAGGCAACTTGAAGAGGACTTAGGAGAGAGAAAAGAACCAGGGGAGGGAGAAGAATCAGTTGATGGCATCAAAAGATGTCCTCTTGATGTGGGAGGAGGAGAAGAGAAAGTAACTATTGGAAGTGACGATTCTCAGAGCCAGACACTTGACATGAGACTGGGAGATGATCAGGAATCATTTCAAACTATTGATACTGATAGTGGGCTGCTTGAAGAAGGAAGGGAAGAACAGGATGAATTGGTTGAGACCAAGAGTAGACATCTGAGAGTAGGACTAGGAGAGAAGAAAGAACCAACTGGAACCAATGGTATTACAAGTGGGTTACTTGAAGTGGGACGAGGAGAAGAACCAGTCGGAAGTAACGATTTTCCAAGTCAGACAATTGAAGTGAGACTAGGAGATCAGGGAGAAACTGATGATACTGATAGTGGGCATCTTGAAGTGGGACAGGAGGAGAGGGAGAAAGAAGAGGTCAAAGAAGAATCAGTTGAAAATATTGATACTGGTAGTGGGTCACTTGAAGGACAGGGTGAGGAGGAGAGAGAACAGGATAAAGTGGTTGCAACCAGGAGTGAACAACTTGAAGTAGGACCATTAGAGGTGGAAGAACCAGCTGAAGCCAATGACATGAAGAGTGTGTCATATTATGTGGGAAGAGGAGAAGAAGAAGAACCAGTTGAAGGTTATGTTTCTCAGAATCAGACACTTGATGTGATACCAGGAGATCAGGGAGAGACTGTTGATACTGAAAGTAGGCCTTCTGGTGTAGGACAGGAAGAAAAGGAGAAAGAGGAGGTTGAAACTGTTGAAAACAAGAGTAGGCAACTTGAAGAAGTGGAATTAGGAGAGGGAGAAGAACCAGGGGAGGGAGAAGAACCAGTTGAAATTGATGGCATCAAAAGTTGGCCTCTTGAAATGGGAGGAGGAGAAGAAGAGGAAACACCAATTGAAACTGATGATTCTCAGAGCCAGACACTTGACATGAGACTGGGAGATGATCAGGAATCATTTGAAACTATTGATTCTGATAGTGGGCTCCTTGAGGAAGGAAAGGAAGAGAAGGAAGAACATGATGAACTGGTTGAGACCAAGAGTAGACAACTTGGAGCAGGACCAGGAGAGGAGAAAGAACCAACTGAGGCCAGTGGTATTATGAGTGAGTTATTTGAAGTGGGACAAGGAGAAGAACCAGTCGAAAGTAATGATTTTCCAAGTCAGACAATTGAAGTGAGAGTAAGAGATCAGGGAGAAACTGTTGATACTGAAAGCCTGCCTTGTGATGTAGAACAGGGAGAAAAGGAGAAAGAGGAGGTTGAAACTGTTGAAAACAAGAGTAGGCAACTTGAAGAAGTGGAACTAGGAGAGGGAGAAGAACCAGGGGAGGGAGAAGAACCAGTTGATGGCATCAAAAGTTGGCCTCTTGATGTGGGAGGAGGAGAAGAGAAAACAACTATTGAAACTGAAGATTCTCAGAGCCAGGGACTTGGCATGAGACTTTATGTTCACACTGATGACTTTCAGGGTCAGACACTTGAAGTGAGACTAAGAGATCGGGTAGAAACTGTTGATACAGATATTGGGCATGGTGACGTGGGACTTGAGGAGGAGATAGAAGAGGTTGAATCTGTTGAAAACCAAAGGTGGCAATTTGAAGTAAGACCAGGAGAGAAAGAAAAACAAGAGGAGGGAGAAGAACCATTTGAAACTGATGACATCAGCAGGTGGCCTCTTGAAGTGGGACGACATGGAGAAGAAGAAGCAGTTAAAACTGATCATTTTCAAAGTCAGACACTTAAAATGGGACTTCCAGAGCATCGAGAATCAGTTGAAACTATTGATACTGATAGTGGTGTACTTGAAGGTCAGGGAGAGATGGAGACAAAGCTGGATGAAGTGGTTGAAACCAGGAGTAAGCAACTTGGAGAAGGACCAGGAGAAGTGGAAGAACCAACTGAAACCAGTGACTCGAAGAGTGGGTCATTTGAAGTGCGAGGAGTAGAAGAAGAACCAGTTGAGACTGATGATTCTCAGATTCAGACACTTGAAGTGAGACTAAAAGATCAGGAAGAAACTGTTGATACAGTTACTGGGTATCTTGAAGTGGGGCTTGAGGAAAGGGAGAAAGAAGAGGTTGAATCCATTGAAAGTAAGAGGTGGCAATTTGAAGCAAGATCAGGAGAGGAAGAAACAGTAGGGGAGGGAGAAGAACCAGTTGAAACTGATGACATCAAAATTTGGCCTCTTGAAGTGGGACAAGAAGAAGAACCAATTAGAACTGATAATTCTCGGCGTCAGAAACTTGAAGTGAGACTAAGAGATCAGAGAGAAACTGTTGATGCAGATGCTGGGCATGTTGAAGTGGATCTGGAGGAGATGGAGAAAGAAGAGGTTGAATCTGTTGAAAATGAGAGTAGGCAAATTGAAGTACAACCAGGAGAGGAATCAGAAGCAGCTGAACTTATTGATGCCAAGAGTGGGCCATTTGAAGTGAGACACACAAAAGAACTAGTTGAAACTGTTGAAATTTGTAGTCAGACACGTGATGTAGGACAAAGAGATCGGGTAGAATCAATTGAAACTGATAGTGCATTTAATGAAATTGGACAAGGAAATGAGAAAGAAGATGATGCCAAATGGATTCATTTTGCACTTGGACAAAGAGAAAATAATAAAGATGTGAATAGTAGAACTTTTGAGACTGAAGGATGTTTTGTAGAAGGAGAGGAACAGAACAAAGCAACTTCTTGCATTTATGAGGAAGATGTGTCACTGGATTCAGCAATAAATGTCAATGAAGCAGTAGGGATAGACCAGGCAGGTCCAGAGAGTGAATCTCCAGTTGTAGAAGACAAAGAGGAAGAAACTTTTGATGTTGGTTCTGAATGCAAATTAGTGACAGTTGAACAAGCAGAGGAAGGAGAAATTCTTACTGAAGGGAGAAATTCACCTGCTTTAGGCCCAAAAGAGATGAATGTGGACGCTGACCGGGAAATGTTACATGTAGAAGGAAGTGAAGGCAACAATGAAGGACTTCAAGAGGAAGGGGAGGTTGACGACTTGAAAGATATTGTCGTTGATGATGAAATAGCCGTGGAAGATAAACCGGCGTACGGTCATCACCAGGAGGACTTTGAAGAGGTGGTACGCGGTTGTGATACTTCAACACCCAAGGCAGAGACTGATCAAAATCAAGATGAGGCTGTTCAGTCGTGGCAAGAAGGAATGACCGATGCCAAAATGTTATGTGAAGATGATGATGGTCACATCTCAAGTAATGAAATAGGTTTGCACGATGATAAAGATGGAGACATCACAGATGACACACCAGATGAGAGAGAAGAAGATGAAATGGAAGAACTGAGAGATGTCATGTCTCATATTCCTGTGGACTCTGGTAGCAGCAAGGACATTTTGAATGATACAGCGGATAAAGAAGTGCAAAGAGCCACCGTTCAGGAAGAGAAGACCCAAAACGACGACGACAATCCCGAATGTGGAGTGGTTGGAGAAATTAGCGATGAGAGGAGAGAACGTGACACACTTGTGGATGTCAAGACTGATTCAGATGCAGTCCTGGAAGATGGTGAAGGTGTTAATGTGGCAGATAAATCATCTGATTCAGTTAAGTATCAAGGGAGCAGATCGGAAGAGAGTCGTCAGAAAGAAGACTTACGAAAGGAAGATGGAAGTCTGGGGGAACATAAAGATGACGCCGATACGAGTACATCCAGAAATTCAAAGAATTCCAAACTCCCGGAGGTAACAGATTCTCAGGATGAAGACCGTTATGACCATCTTCAGGAAAAGGAAGATAGAGATGATGGCAATATTAAAGATGAGGAGAATATTGGTGCAGACCTGGATGGGGATAAATTGGAGGTACTCGATGTTAGAAGGAGAGCAGGTGATGATTATGTCCAATCTGAAAAAGATATGAAAATAGGATTTGAATGTGACCTGCTAGATGACAGAGAAGACCGTGGTGCTGTGGAGGATGACGGATTGATTCAGGGGAAAAGTGATCCTGAAGAGAGCCACGATGAAAACATAGTCTCAGAGGATGTCAAGCATAGTGAGAAGGTTGCAACGGAGGATAATTTGGATTCGGTCAAGGGCAATGATCACATTAGTGATGGTATGCAAGAAGAAGAGTCTGTTGATGTTGGAGTCCGCACGAAGCCCTTCCTGAACACACGGGCAATGGAAAGTAGCACTGGAGAGACCTCTCAACGTCCTCGAAGTTCGTCATCTGTTCGTAGAATAACCACCGTCACCGACATGGTGCTATTGATACGTTCTAAAACGGTAAAAGAGGATGATGGGTCTGTTAAAGCAATATCCTTTGTAAAGACAGAAGTAACCATGGAAACAACATCTGAAGACTCCAAATGCTGAGTTACTTCAAAAAGAGATAAAGAATTATCATATTTCCCATCCGGGAAACATCCTTTTTTCCGTTGTGCTAGTTACCAAAGTTCGATTAAATATTGTTTGTTAACTTTCTTCTTTGCTGCCACGGAACACAATTCCAGAGCTTTCTGTGATTTGAATTTTTGTCAATTTGGATAAATTAAATCTATTTTTCTAATGTACAATGATTTAAAATGCAATATGCTTAATGTGTGCTCAGTGAAAATGAATGTATGCTTTTTTTGTATTGATGTTACGTAGACATCACAGCACTATTGCAAGAGATGGTGAGGTCTTCCAAGCATTTCTTTCTTTGGATGTTACATTCCTTTCACATATATAATTATACATAAGATAACTTTAGGAACTCCTAATCCATCTGGTTTGTAAGGATGTGGTATGCCCACATCTCGGGATGCACCTTGCCTCAGTCTCTTTGATGGAGAATGATTCAGAGGCTTACATCTTTCATCAAGTCTGTGAGAGGTTGCTTCTCTGTTATCAGTTCAATGTAGTTGCCATGCTGATAATGTGCCAGCTGAAGTGAGATGTGTGACTTTTGCTAGTGTGAAAGAATTCCTTTGTGCATGTCTGCTTTCATTTTGTATTACTTTGGTTATATTTTTTATCAATTTTACTTTCAAATATGTTTGTATATCCTCCACTAGAAGCTAAAGAGGTATTGGAGCAAACAGTGCTTCCCGTTTAATACGTAAGCGAGCAACTTTCACATGGTATATTTAAAGTGATCATGAATAGGAAAAAAAAACAGCACGTTTTGTCACAGATACAGTGCAAACTGCCTGATTATGAAAACATTGTTAATTATTCATAGTGATGGATTGCTCGTCAGAGAGAACTGCATTCGTTCGTTTCTTAGCATTAATTATTCATTGTTGAAAACTTGCAGTCCTTCAATGCAAGCAATTTTGCAGTTGTTTTCTGTCTTTTCCTACAATATCGTCAAAGTGACACTTTCAGATTAGAATTTGGATGATGGATCTTAAAAATGGTTTCCATATTTTCATGTCAGTGAATGTTGTGTATTAGAACAACAACATCAGTCAGTAGTCACTTCCACTGGGCAAGTGTCCCATGGTAGAAAGTCACATTAAGAGGGTAAAACATTAGAGGGAAGAACATCAGAAAGTTTCATTGACTGCCAACATTGCCTATTCTTGTAAGAGCCACAAAAATCGTAGCTGGTATTATAACAAATTGGTGGATAAAAATGACATTTTCATTGCCATAAATTTTGGTTGAAAGCCATAATGAGAGGGAAAACTTTTTCTTTGCGTCAGTTTGCTCCAGGAGAGATTTCTGATAATGATGGTGATGTTTTGATGTGAATTTACACTTTTGGGGTTAAATTCTTGATGTGGTCATATTTTGAGGTCATAGCTTCAGTTTAAGGATGTTCTCTTTATAATATATTCAGAAGCGCATTGTGTAACCAAGTTTCACTATCTTGTCTTTGCATATATCTATTTACATGCATGCTAATAATGCAAGCCACAGTATTATTAGCCACTGAAAAAAAGTTTACATGATTAATTTCCAAATTTCGAGAAATGCTCTGCAATTTGCAGCTGGAGTGTTCTTCGGTGACAACATTGTCAAGATGTTCATCGTAGCTTCAAAAAAAAAAAAAGAAAGAAAAGGAAGGTACTGGCCTTCTTTTTTTTCTGCCAATTTGTCTTACAAGACTTCTCTGAGGACTAAGTTTTCTAAGGTGTTTGTGTTGTTGCTACAAAGAAAATGTGATGACATGCCTTAGAAAAGCAAAAGAATTTTTCATCCAGTCTATGTTTTAGATATCATTCACAGCTTTAAGTGCTGTCCCCATACATGTGCAAATATTTGTACCTTGTGTTCTCGGTGAAAATCGTGTGTTGGCAACATGTCGCTTTAGCTGTAGCTGTCGTTGTCTAGTAGAGTACTGAGAAAGGTCTTCCTGTCCCTTGCACTGAAGCTTCATTGGCAAACCAGAAATTTGTTGGATTGATTCGATATGATATGGCATAAGTCTGCTTTTTGTCAAAGTCGATACTTTTTTCCTTCAAAATTAACCACAAAATGGGAAGGAAATCTTGTTCAGCACTTCTTTTCAAACATTTTCAGTATTTCAATTCAGTAATCAGTGCAACATCACCATGCTGTTAATACCAAGTACACTCTTACTATCGTTTGGACTTCTCAGCATTTGGCTTGCCAATGTAGTGTAAAAAGTTTTATCTTCAGTGAGTAGTAGTTCATACATCGTTGCACTGGGGGACCGTTGTTTGGGAGGAGCCAAACAGGTGATACAGTGATGTGGGGAGAGGTTAAGAGGAGACCATCTCCTCCTCCCCTGCAAAATTTTTTCTGTAACAATGTAATTACATCCGTGCAACTTTGGTGCGACAAAAGTGTACGATTCTGAAGTTTATTTTCTTTAAAAAAATTATTCTTTAAATAATTTGTTCGGCCCACCTTTGGGCAGGGCTATGGCTCCTGTTTTCCCCTCCCACTCGGGTTTGCCAGTGCTCACTGTTCATAAATGATCAACTAGAGCTGCATGTTTTGTAAAATCAAATAGCTCGAACATGTCATGCAGAGGCTGTCCACATAATTTTAGTCGTCCATTGCTACTGCTGCTGCCGTCATCACTCAAATTTTTTTCTTTTTCTCTTTTTTTTTTTTTGCCTCCATTCTCTTCTAAACTCCAGCGCAAGAAATGGCCAAAGAAGCCGCAGCGGAAGCCGCCGCAGAGCAGGTCAAGAAGTCCCTGGAGGCAGACAACAGTGCCAAGTTGGACTGATGATGCACAGTAGGGGAAAACATAGACGCACAGCATGCCATCTTGGGAGCACTAAAACCCACATGGATCCTGGCCTTTTAGTTCTTTTATCATCTGGGTAACCAACCACACAAACTAATCCCCTCTCTCTTCATTTCTGTCATGTCGTGAGTCGGGTGTCACCAATCGGGTGTCGCCAATCATCCATTTCTATCTTCCTCCATTCACTTTCATAAGAAACGAAAACAAACATTTCACGAAGTGTCACGTATCGCCGTTTTTATATATTGTCTTCTTCTGCCAATCGCTGCCATCGTCCTCTGTCATTTTTTTTTTTTCTTGTGTGATCATCTTGTGATGCTGTTGGTGCAATAATGCAATTTACTGTGGTGTCCACAAAACTGTCGGCAACAGGTCTTCATAAAAAAAAAATGATGCTGTGGTTGTTTTCTTGAAATGAAGGGGTATTTTTCACTGCTCCTCTTTGTCCTTGTATACCATTGTATGTGGTTGGCCCTGGTGTCCTTCTCTGTGCATACTTGTCACGTGTGTAGTCGTTGTAGATAATTACTATTTTGAATCTAGCGCATCTCCCACCCCGCCCCTTCCCCAGCAACCACATTCTATTCAGTGTACTAGCTTTCCCCATATCTGCATTGTTTTTTTGCTATCAGTTAGTAAGAATGGTGGGAGGCTCTGGTGACTTTATGATTTACCACTTTTGCTATGGACAGTGATGTGTTTCCGTTTTTAGTAATATCTATAATCTGCTCAATGGATTGATTAATTTGGTCTTTCATATCACTTTGCAATTTATCCAACATGAAAGTTGACGTTGAATGAAGGTAATGAGGCAGTGGGCTGTATCTAATTACCCAGCTAGTAGATGCCATGACTTTAGTTCAACATAATGAAGTTATGATCCATAGGGGGAAATTATTGTTTGTCATAATCAACAGGTGTGATTATCTCTCTCTGTTTCTGAAAAATGAGTTTCTTTACTTTTCAAATTTAGCTAAGATTCCTTTTTGTTCTCCTCTACAAGTAGAAAGATCGGTGACCTAGAGTAGCAGGAATGTAAATCTATTCATTGTGTGCCTTTCCTTTGAAAGTCATTACCCTTCAGGAGAATAGAAACGTTTGTTTTCAGGTAATTCATACAGTAAATCCAGTTTTCAAGTGACTTAGTTATTTTAAGTGCAAGATGTTTTCATCTGTATCCCATTTCTCTTTCTTTACATTTTCCTCGTCTTTTCTTGTAAGTGCAGCAGATGTTGCTCAAGATGAAAAGAATGACCCTTAAATCAAATGTTGCAACCCCCTCACTCATGTTTGTAAGCTTTCTTTCATACTGTTTCTTTTCAAACAGCATTACCATCTTCTTGAAAGACAGTATGGCTGCATCGTATGTCTGCCTAAAATTTGCTTGTCACCTTTCAATCAAATGTAATTTTCTCACTATCTCGTCGTACGTGATCTTCCTTTGCAATGTCAGTGAGTAGCAGTTTCACCGGCAATCATCAATTCACATCTTGAAAATCAACAAGTTGGTATGCAAAGGTAGTCTTGTTTACGTGGCAGCCTGCCATCACAATTGTGCAGTTCCCAAGTCCTTTGGAGGAAATTAAGTATTGTAAGGCAAATACGAGGGAAAAGGGTGTACATTTTGTCTGTTGTTACTGTGCATTTTCCTATATTTACATGTTATTCATGTAGTCTTAGGACAAAATGGTTATTGTAACCAGTGTTTTTGTCAAAGAATGTTTTTCAACATTTTTCTTCTTTTTTTTTTCTGTGGATTATTTCGGTGTAAATCTAACATTGTAAAGCTTTTGCTAATTGTTTTTTCAATTAACCAGGAAGAATCCCTCAGTTTTTATGATTAATTCACATGCATGGTGTTTACGTCGCTCATATTTTGTCACAGAAAATCCGCTCGTTTCCGCAGTCCACGTCAGAACCAAACGTACTGTAGTTGAAATTTGTTTTCAACCAACGAATTTTTGAAAGAGATTGGAATCGATGTGGAGAGTAAAGAGGGAATGGATAATTTAATAGTGGCCAGAATGGCAGCAGTTGCTGATGCCCTGCCCAGATCCTTTACCACAGATATGGGCCAGCAATGGAGCAAGTGAACTGAATGTTCCAAGTCAAAGGAGCGAATGTCAGATTTGGTTTTGATGGTGATGGCGTGTGCACAATTTCAGCTTAATTTTCTGTGCTCATGGTTAATGTTCAAAGAGCATCCAGGGGATGACTGTTCAATACCTAGAATAGTTAGATATTTTCCAGAACTTACTATTATTTAGAATGGTTAGCCTAGTGATGTGTATCACATGTGGTCTGGCATTATTGCTTGCTCACAATGTCTCCAATAACAGGGTTACCCCAAAATGTAAATCGACCAGAATCGAACCCTCAGTGAAAGGAATAAAAATTAAAATAGCTAGTTTTAGTCAAAATCTTTGTTCAGGGCAAGACCTAGTGACAGACTTTTATGTGAGATTCATTTGCATTGTTTTCATATTACAACAGTTTCACATTGTTTGTTCAAATATTTTCTTTCCTTCTTTTTGTTCTTTTGCCATTTGATTGTGGTTTTTGTAAATTAAAGAAAAAAAAAATGAAAAGAAATGAGGACTTGCATATGTGCATCATAGTATTTGGTATAAATATAACCAATGATGAGAATAAATGTAAACTGGGTAATGAAGCTAGAGTTCTGTTGTGTTTTATCTTGAGTGTTTCGCAAAGAAGTTGAACCCTTGCTTGGCTTTCTCTCACAGTAACTTGTGATCGTGAACATGAAAGTGAAATCTGAACAAGCAGCATATTCCCATGTTTGGTTGCCAAGAAATTCAAAGGAGGATTGTTTTTCCTTAAGTGAGTCTGTATGCATCCTTGCCGCCCCCTCTGATGCTCAGATTATCTCGTGAGTTTGTTTCCCATCATTATCCTCTCTGCCAACCTCAACATTTTCTCTCCAACTCTCTCATCATTCATGGTCTCATCCCCACATCTTGGCTTGGAGTGAGCCCTGGTTGTGGCATAGGAGGACCATTGGTCTAACCAGTAGCTGTTTCCCCAGCAGTCTCTTAAGAAACTTGGCAACTTAAATATTTAGTCCATCCATGATGTTTCTGATCATGTTGAATATGCTAATGCCATACAATTTTGATAACTATTGATGGGTCTTTTCAGCTCATACCAGCATGCTGGTGTGATCTATGTCTATCTCTCTGTACACAACTGTTCAAAACATTGCTCCTTCATGCTTTCATGGATTTGTTTGAAACTTAAACAAAATGTTCCTTGGGTAGTTGACCATTCAGGGTGTGCAGGAATTTTGGGCCCAAGGTCTTGTGTGGGCGCTCTGACCCATTTTTTTAAATTCTCCAAAATCCTACAGATTCCCTTGTAAATTATTGGTTTGTCACAACAAGACTGCATTAGTGGTGCCCTCAGGGTGTTCAGGAATTCAGGGTCCGAAGTCCCATGTTGGCCCTTTGGTCCATGTTATGAAATTCTGAAAAAAACTTCTACATGCTTTCATGGATTTGTTTTAAATTTAGACACAATGTTCCTCAGGTGGTGGACCATGTGGGATGTTCAGAAAGTTGGGGTCTAAGGTCCCATGTGGGCCCCATGGCCCATTTTGTGAAATTCTGCAAAATACTTCTACATGTTTTCATGGATTTTTTTGAAATTTAGACACATTGTTCCTTAGGTGGTGGACCATGTGGGGTGTTCAGAAAGTTGAGGTACAAGGTCCCATGTGGGCCCTTTGGCCCATTTTCTCCAAAACGCTTTTACATATCCTTATGCACAATGTTGATGGATTGTCATAGTGATACTGTGCTCCAGTTGATGGTACCTTCATGGTGTTCAGGAATTTTGAGTCCAAGATCCTGTGTGGACCTGTTTGATGACATTCTGCAAATGCTTGTCCTACAGATTCTTTTATACAACATGGATGGTTTGTCATAACAATACTCCATTCGCGGTTCCTCAGGGTGCTCAGGAATTTTAAGATCCACCTTCTCATGTGTGCCCTTTGGTTCATTGAATGAAATTCCGGAAAATGCTTTTCTTCCTACAGATTCTCTTGTACAATGTTGATGGTTTGTCATAAGGACACTTTGTCAGTGGTACCTACACAGCATTCAGTAATTCTGGGTGTTCTAGAATTTCACATACCCTACAGACACTTGGTTGAAGGTATCAACTTCCGCACCATTGGTTCTCTAGTTTTGTCAGTACATTTGAGCAAATGACCTCTCACTGAAATACTGGAATCATAAAACGACCATTTTCCAATCTCTCTGATAACTTTCATGAACTACAGGTAATTGACTGCTGAAATTTCTCTAGTGACAACCTATCAGAAAGTTTGGCATAAGATTGCAATTGAAATCCATTTAATACTTAACTACCTATTTACTATTGCCAACCTCTTGGAGGCATCAATCATTTCAATAACAGAATTTGGTGATCATTCTAGTCTTGCTTCCTAATGCTCAACCCAAAATGCCATCTGTTCTATACCACACCTTCATAAAAGAAATGGGGCAAACCACTTGAAAGCCTTTTCTCACTTTCCAATAGCAATGGTCCATTAGTTTGATAGGAATTTTAAACTAAGCCACATGGCATCCCCCTTCCTACTAATGCTTGTCTCATTTACAGTACTACCCTTCTTCAATTTAAAATACAAAAACCCAATTGTGGAAGGCATCTGACTGGGATGGTTCTTGATTTTGCCAAGTGTTGACAAAGTGACCTGATACTTAAGATTTCTTGCAACGATAATTAGTTTTTCACTCCTGATAAATTTCTATACCACTCGTTAGAACACAAATTTGTAACATCCCCCAGAGGATGCAATGCTCTGCACAAATTGACTGAAAATAACATGTATGAACAGACAAGGGAATTAATTATTGTCAGCACACATTTGTAAGAACTGATTATTCTGCAGACTTCTTGGGAGAGATGGAACCTCAGGAAAAGTAATGGGATTAAAGAGAACAGAACATTCAGTAGTATTAGACCTTTTTTGGAAAAGCTGGGGCAGCACTTTGAAAAGACACTTTCACGGTACACCGGATTGCGCATTTGTCTCAAAATGGAGCATCAACAGTTTCAACAAACTGTCATGTAATTAGTGATAGCAAAATGGATCATCACTTTCAGGGATCTGGCTGAGAAACAATTTTTGAGTCTCTGTAGTGATCAACAGCTACCTGATTAAGACAGTGAAAAATAATCTTGTAACATCGACAAGAAACTTTACAAAGAACCTTCCACTTTCTTATGATGTTAGAATTTCATAAGATTTTTGCATTGCCTTGAAACTGAGAATTTCAAAGGCAAATCAAGAAATTTCTGTCATGAAATATGAGCTCACAGGCCTGCAGTCTTCACAGCAAAGCCTTGCCATGTTGCCAGGAATTCATCATTGGAAATCGTTGAGAAGTTATCAAAATGACACTTCAAGAAGTCCCAAATTATGTTAGAATAATCATCACATTCAACTTCCGAGGACTATCAGTTGAATATATTTCAAGGTACATTTTTCATGGAAGATGGAACTGATCAAACTTTGCTCATCAGGATCAGATTAACTGAAAGTGACTTCTTAAAGGTTTGTTAAATCTATTTACTCAGCCTAAAGCAGCTACCAAAAAGATGTTTTGAAGTACAAAAATATGAAAAAAATAAAAAATTCATTCTTTCACTTTCTTGGTTTTATTCAGTCCACATATTTAACAAAATGTGTTATACTGATTTAAGGGGAGTTCTCAACGCACCAATGGAGATGTTAAAATGGTAGTATTAATTTACTTCAACGTCTTTGCTTCTTCTAGAAAGTGACCTTGTCAACATAAGTGATTCACGCCGTGACATCTCGCCAATAGTCACAACATTCTAAAGAAGTCAAATTTGTGAGATGATGTAAACTCTTCATCTGCTGAAAGAAGTTGAAGAGCCAAAATAGGCACACCTGCGCATAAGAAACGATTTCAAATATTTCTCACCCTGAAATATTTTAGACAGGGCCCAGCTTGACTCTTGGCTTATGACCCTCTCAATATTTCAACATTCTATTACATTAAATGCTGGCTGTCAAGATGAATCATGTCAACATGTTGTTATCACACTTGAAGGAGGCAGAGATTTCAAGATAAATTATTATGCCTAGTTTACTGATTTCAATAGCAAGTGAATGTCATGAGCTAAATTATCTTGCCATCGAAGTACTCTCGCTTGTCTCTCTCAAAACTGCAAATTCAGAATGTGCAAAAACTGAGACATTACCTTACTTATCTCTCTTTTAATATTCTTGCAGTAAACAAACGGGCAGATTTCATCTTATCCTGTCGGTTGGCACAGGGGTGCTGTGGTGGAGTAGCTGGGGGAGCATAGCTGGGGAAGCATGGCTGAGGAAAAACTTGGGGCATAGCTAGGGAATGGTTGACCCCCAAGTTGTTTGTTGGGGGGCACTGCAAAGTGGAGGTGTCAAATATGGTTTTCTTGGTGCCTGAAATTTATGTTTCTCTCCACGAAGTCATCACTTTAATACATGCTAGCAGTCAAATGTTATGAGGCTCATGCTCTTTCTAAGAGCTGTTAAAAAAATTGAACACACTTCCAAATCTCTAAGGAGCCTAAACCTCAGAGTTTTGTCCCTAGAACAGCCACCAGTACCCTTAAATGGGCCACTAGACCCCATGGCACAAAAGGTTTCAAGCATAAAGCAAATATGCCTGGCAGTGTAATAGTTTTGGGGATATGTGTGTCCTCCCCCACCCTTTTTACAACTCAAACCCATGAAAATCACTGTTTATACATTATGGGCTGATGTTTTTTGGGGACAATCAGAAAAAACTGAATGCAATTTAGGTCCATTCCAAGGTTCTAAAAAGTCAATATTTTTTTAGTTTCTCAGGACCTGCATCAAAGCCCTTGAGCAGGTCCCCTAAATCCCATGCCAAATGGGCTTGGTACAAGTGCACAAGGATGCATGGCAGCATTACAGTTTTGTGGACATGTGTGCCCACCACCCTCTGCACTTCTACAATCCCAGATCCCACCCATGTAACTAGCATGAAAGTGATGATAGATGCCACTTAAGCCTTGGCCCCCCAGGAAAGATGTACTCATGCCATCACTGGGGGGTCGGTCCCTTTCATGCTTGTCCAAGCAGTTTGATATTTCTTTGTAACATCAGGATGAAAGCTTCTCAAGCATGCTCCCTGCCTCTTTTCTCCCCTTTCTCCACCGCCTGTTGGGGAAACAGTGGTACACTCTGGAGCAGATATCAAGCAGAGACAATCCCCAAAGAGGACATGCTGAATATTTGCCAATCCGATGACTCGATTTATCTGCCAGAAATAGCAAATTCTAAAGGTGACAGTCTTCAAAGTGCTTGCATTTTTTTTATTCAAAATGCAATTCTTCATTGAATTACCCATCTAATTCTTGAGAGAATGAAATGATACATCATCTCACTGACTCCCGTCACTGGTCAATCAGAAATTTCTCCTTCCTCCATGTCGTCATCTGGTTTGGGCTTTTGACCGGCTGAGGGGCCAATGTCTTCAATGTCCTTCATTTCCCTTTGATTCTCTTCATGTCGGCCAGCTTCTAAAACCTCGGTCGATCTTTCCGATGTGCTTCTTGATGGGTTGTGTTTTTCTTCTTCACTACACTCATCCTGCTTCATCTGCTCCTTCGTCTCTTCTCTCTTCTGTCTCTCGACTTCATTCCTGAGGGCATCCGCCACGTCGAATTCTGTCTCCATTTGAGTTATCCTCTGCTTTCTCCTCATTCTCCTCCGTCTTGACTTGCCTTCCTGCTTTGACTGAGAGTTGCTCATGGCGAATATGACTTCTTTTTTCTCACTTGTAATTTCTGGATCCTTTTTCAAAAGTTGAAAGAAAACTCCACCTGGTGTTCTCCTTCGGCTTCCATTCTGAAAGAAGTGGGAGTGAAACTCTTTCATTTTTCTCTTCCATATATCATAAACTAGCATTTATTGGTAATAAGTTTTTATTCCGATTAAGGGTATAACATCGATCTCAATCTCAACTTACCTTTGAATCAGCTCTTAATATATGGCCTACAATAACACATTGTATTCAGATAGCACTTGGGATCAGATCACTGTACACCACACCACACTGCTGTCATACTTAGCAGGTCGTTTTTCTGTGACTCACTACGTTGTAGTCAAATTAACATAATCACATCTTTATATGCATATGCTTGGGCACTCCTCGACACAATTTGCATAATTTTCGATACATTGAAAAATGGATTTCAGTCTAGATAAATACGGGAAAATGTGATTTTTCCATTACATGATTACCCATTGGGGAGTGTTTATTTACAACGACAGTTGTGTTTGACAATTTACGTCCCCTTCCATATGTTGTGTTTTGCAGACACACAATGCAAGGTACAGCTGCATTAATGCATTTTACAGCTAGGCGGTGCACTAGGCTATACAAAATGCTAGCAATATAACTAATATAACTAAAAGGATGGCACTAAATGGAAGAATTGCTGCATTTTTGTACAATGCATCTTGAAAAATGCTATCGTCAGAGAGATGGAAATTTCTCAAGAGCAAAGAAAAAATTGGGTTCATTTAATTGTTTCTTGGTATCAGAGGAGTCTAAACAAAGCCCATACTCTGGACATCCATAATGGAACAAAAATTTACCCCTTTATTATTGCATAAATTTCTCATACTGTTGTACATACAGAAAAACCCTACAGTACAGTATTTCACTTACATTGACCATCATGCCTCCAGTCTGTTCGATGTCCCAAGTTTCTTTCCAAACATTTATTGACTTTTTAATTCCAAGTTCTTCCACGACAACCTTAACCATATCTCTCTTTGGTTCTTGAAGACTGTAAGCTATTTTCCCAGCTACATCCTTCCTGTGCATGTCCGAGCTTAGCTCCACAAACTTCATCTCATTTCCATACTCCTTCAGTCTCTCCGTGTGGTCTTTATGATTCATGTCTTCCTTTGTTCCCAACCTATTTTTCACCGCTGTCTGTGTCTTCACTTCATCGTCTACCAGCCAAGAGTCGTCATTACTACCTCCAACAGCCTCTGGTAATTTTCTGTTTTGATTGGCAACAGAGTCACCGTAGGTGATGGGGTTGCCGAGAGGCTTTTGCTTGGCGGTCCCATCATCCCAGCTTTGATAGTTGTATGACTCGACATCCCTCTCCTTGTTGCTGTACATGTCAAATTGTGTAATGTCTCTAGCTACTTGTTCTTCCTCCTGCTGCTGGACAACCTCTCCCCACACGTTGTTCCGTTTCCTCTTCAAACCGCTTGCAGTGGTGCTCTTTGATGGTTCAGTGCTTTCCTTGACACTGGCAACCATCATTGGTGTCTCCTGTTGGGACTTGCTAAACCGTTTCTGCCTCTTCCAGGGCTGGTCCTCATCTTCATCACTGGAGGAGGATTCTGACTCAGAGAACTGTGCTGGCCTGGATCTATAGCTGGTCACACCAGACATGGTAGACACAAGTTTTCTTGCTTGCAGATGTATGAGGACCCTATCAGAGAGAGCAACAAGTGATAGAGCAATTTTCATTACATCAAGACACAGGAGAAGGGCAGACAAGTTTCTCTGTTGTATACTCACTGTATTGTTACAATGATGGTTTATTGTTCACATGAATCAGCAAGAACTAACAATGTTATTTATCTTCAGTAATGGTTTCAAATCTGTCCATTAGACATTTTTGGTAAAAATACCTAATATGTTCATGCCAACCATGTGACAAATTGCAATCTTAGCCTACTACATTAGATAAAGAAAACAAAGATGCACTGAGGCTCATCCAGCGACACTACTGTACAACGTTGTCACTACTTACACATATGGTAGACATGGTTCCTGTGTATTTACCACAGGAGCCAGTTCTGCTAACATAATTATTTGGCTTAAAAATTCCATCACATACTTCATGTCAGCCAGGCTCAACCTTACTTAATCTAGATACCTGCTTATCCTATTCAGTAAAGGCTGTTCAGTCTGTTCATCTGATTTCTGATGTTTATTCAACCCAATTTTCAGGTACTGTAGGTTTATATGAAGTATATCCCAAAATTTCCAGAACTTTCCTGGCCAGTCACAAGGCTGGCTGTGTTAGTGTTAGGCATAAGGTGTGGGGGGTTAGAATTAGGTTATGGGTTACGGTAGAGTCAACTATCATGCCGTGGGGTTTAGGAGCACAGACATACTTTACAAGTCTGCCATGCCAAT
>VJOZ01011399.1:3424-28021 GCA_009801055.1 Stichopus horrens | reverse complement strand
ATCAACGGTCATTCGGAGTCACCAGGGGTCAAATTGTGAAAATGTGACAAATGTGACACATACTAATGCTATTATATCAGATTCAGAAAAAAAATTTGTCTTAAATAGATCATCGAAACCACAATGCATTTCTGCATTCTGGTTTACAGTGCTACTAAATATTTCATTTTCCTAGCTTGGAACTCATCTGTCGTATTTCAGTAATGCACCCTTTCTCCACTTATGTGTGTATGCTTGCCAACCTTTGTCACAGTCCCAAGTCATCCCCAATCCCAAAGTTGGAATAGCACCTACCTGAAAAAACCACCGTAAGTTTTTGCATTTTCGTATCTATTCCAAACTCATCCTTGGTGCCGTCTAAAATGGTAATCAACATGTATTGATCACCAAACCAAAATGTAGGATATTATGTAATATACAGTTCAAGCAAATTTGCAGAGATATTGACTCCATTTACCAAAATAGCCATTCTTTGTAGAAGCTGTCTCCATACTGTACAAAGTTTTCCCTGCATTTCAGTTACCTTCAGAATGTCATCACGTAGCAATTTGCCTGTGCAAGTGACTGATCGCATTCTGTCTGCATATTCTGATAGCATTCTTCCTCTTTCATGTGTCTCAAATTAAAGTACCGAAACCTCTTGCTCCACACCTTTCTCTGACTTCACTGAAGTTTTCTTCTTCGAATGTGCTGTCATTCATTGCTCATAGGTGTCTGATAGAACATTTGGGAAAAAACAGGTTATCATAAATATAATAATTTCATTTTCATTGCCATGATTTTGTAGTTTGCAATAAATTGGCATAATCTACAGTACATCTCTTTTTTATCCATCTTCGTATCCAAAAGGTAACTAAAGATGCAGCCGTCATGAAAAAATTGTGGAAATTTCATCATAGTCTTGTACTGTTCATTCCCCAAGGTTACTAACATCTATGCATTGTTTAGCCTTGTGCAATCCCCCCCTGGTAATGTTCTAGCACTGCCCCTCTATTCTCTAGACCTGCCTCATTTGGCTTTTCCTACAGACTGTCCAAGTGTTTTCTAAGGACACGCAATTATTTGTTTGCTTTCACTGTACATTATGGCAAGATCTGAGTCTGCTAGCCCTAAACTGAGGAATTTCCCACCAGCACTTCTCATGTCTTTTAATTTGTATGCAAATCTTCCTTTCAGGGAATATGTTTCCAAATTCAAAGAATGAAATGTTTCAGTAAATGTTCATAGCAACTGTTTGTGACAAGTTCATTGTTATTGATATAATGCACACTGTGGATTGCAGCAATGTTTCCATCTCGTGTTTGGTAATGAAGGGTTAGTTTCACAAAGGAAAGTGATTTTACTGAATGCAGATATTCATGAGGTTTTTGCAGATGTTCAATAGAAGATACTTTGCATTGTAAACCCCATGAAACAAAACTTTTTAAAAGGGAAAACAGAAATTATCAATCCTCTGGACTCCTCCGTCACACATATCCACCTGCTGTAGCTGACAAATTTTCAGGCTTGACTGAACCCCCAATGTTCAAAGTGTTATTTCACAACTTAGAAATCTTCTGTGGGCAAAATTATGTTTAACTGAGAGGATGGTACAAAATCACATGTATTATGTTAACCTTTGTTGTTAGTGGTGCATTCCTTCAGGATGAAACTTTGGATTCCATATCACATGACACATTAAAAGAATCTTGAGTTGATTGGGAATTAGATCTCGGTTCGTTTGGTAAGGAGACAAATTTAGTCTTGCCTACATGGTTTACCGGTCTCTATCCTTACCCCTTCACGTTCCTTCTCTTTGTGTCCCTCCATTTGCCATTCCTTTCCCCCTACATTATATCAAAAATTTTCCCCCAAGAACCTACTGGCAACATTTACATATTTATACAAATGTATGTAAAATGGTTAAAAAATGAGTCAAATCTCACTGCAAATATCCAAAACTGGCACACACCTGGCACGTAAAGAGTGGCAGAAATGAGAAGGGAGTGGCAGTATGTTGAAGACCAGTTTTCCTAGCATGGGAGATGGAAGTGCAGTGTTTGTGTTAAAACAAGTACAGTCATTTATTTGTAGGTAACCAAAGGAGGTGAGTTTGGGGATTTTTCCTTTACAAACTACTGAATAGGAATGTCATTGTTCTTTGAACAATGCTTCACAGTCTCTTAAAATAGATTTTGTCAGACTCAATAAAAAATCAATAAAATCGATAAAATCGTGTTCATGCACCTGACATTGTAAAGTTATTTTTTGGTGTGCAAAATTTGTTTTGAGCACTTCTGGCTTGCACTCCAAAAGCAAATTACTTTCACTTGAAAAATTGTACAGTATGTGTGTCATGTTGCAGTAAAAATATAAACTCATTTTGTTGATATTTTGTTTTAGATAGAATACATGTCATAGATAGTTTTCTCCAATTATTCTAAACCTCGTTCCTCTATAGTATGTATGGTGGTGGTATGATATGTCGCAGTGATTAAAGAGATGAGACCCCTGTTACTTTGCTCTTTTAAAGATCCTCCCAGATGAACAAGATGAGAATTATTTTTATTCACATAGTAGACATATGCTTACCTCTTGCTCACTAATGCATGCTTTTAGCTTTGCCCAAAGTACTGTAAACACCATGCCCTCTATAGTTAGACTGTGGACAACATGTTTTCATTGTGCTCACAACAGTTTTTTGCCTAGATGCAAAGACATCGAAGGACTAAAATGTATCCATTACATGAAAAGTTCCTATCCATGATCCAAGTTTTTCCCTCTTTTGATTCCTTGCTGAAGGCAGGTCAGGAATCTATGCAATGATGATGACATGTGTGTGTGTGCGTGTGTGTGTGTATGTATGTGACACCTTGGTTTGTAAACATGATTATAATGAGGGGAACGGTGCTCAAACTTCAAAGTTGATGTGTTGGTAGTCCTTCATGAGTAAATGATCCCTATCGTTTTTCATGTTGGTCAAAGGTCATTTGAGGTCACCAGAGCTTAAAGTACGAAAATCTATCAAAAGAGATATCTCAGCAACCAAATTTTGCTGGAATTTCAAACTAACTGACAAAAGGATGATGTCTGCCATCTTTTATGGAGGTCAAATGTCATGTGGGGTCATTAAAGGACATTGTTTGAAAATCATGTAAACACATTATCTCAAGAAGGGAAAGGTCGTTGAACTTCAAACTTTGTGGTCCATTGTGAGTAGATGATTTCTATTTTTTCTCGTAGGTCAAAGGTCATTTCAGGTCACCAGAGCTAATAGTAAGAAAACCTATGAAGGGAGATATCTTAGCAACTGAGTGTTGCTGGAAGTTCAAATTTCTCATCATTGGTAGCACCTAATGAGTAGATGATGTCTATCCTTTCTATATGGAGGTCAAAGGTCATGTGGGGTCAATAGAGGACATAGTGTGACAACTGAAGTCAGCTAGAACTTCAAAGTGTCAACATCGTCAGCACTTTAGAGCAGATGATGCCTGCCATGTGAATTGCCCCATGGGAGACTTGTCGTTACTGTAATGTGACATGAAATGAATATAATAAGTACTATCATTTCAAAGATCTGCCCTGGGTTCAAAACCCAACATGAGATACAAAGAGAGTTTTATATGTCCTGAATGTGAACAAATGAAGAGGTAAATGTCACGCGTATTCAGAAAATAATGCATATTTCTTTCCTACTGAAAACTTGCCAAAACGTAGATCTACGTTTAATGGCAGAAGTATGTTGCTAGATAGGCTTCGGTATCATTTTCTTCCAATTTGTGGAACATTTAAAGTCCCTTTTCTAGACCCTCTCAAAACAACCACTTCACACAGCTCTTATCACAGGTATTTTCTAAGCCTTCAGAAAATTTCACGGTTGCCAGCAAATCCCTGTCAAGATTTACAAAGTACTTGATTGTTTTAGTCACAGTAAACACCCCCATGGGAGGCACAATGTATTCCAGGGTGCCTTTGATGACTCCACAATCCTGGTGTCAGGAACTTTCTATCAACTTGTGAAATACCTTGGTGAAGAGCCATCCTTTTTTACCACAATTGTCATCAATTAATGCTGAGTGATTGGCGTTACTCATCCATATCAGCACTTGGTAATATCAAAGTGGTAAGTGTTACAAAATGTGGTTCTCATTCTTGCATTTGGGTTTTCATTTTGATATGGTGTCTTCTGTTCTCTGGTTGCCTTTGTTTGGAAGTGACTGTGTGGGTGCAAAAAAAAATGAGATATTGCTAAGGAATCTCAAAGTCCTTTGACTTTTTGGTTTCCCAATGCTATCAATAAGCACATAGAGAGAAGGGAACTTCTACCAAAATTACATTGCTCACTGTGAGGCTTCTGTTACCATAGCAATACATAACATCCTTCTATTTCCTAGAAACCTGTCATTTCCTGTATGTTATTAGTGGGATATCCATTTACTCCTTTGCAGTAACAAATCTTCCATCTCATTTGCTCTCTCATTTCCAAGTCATGTGTAGTGTAATAGTTCATAATAAGTTATGGCATGAAAAGTATGTTGAGTAAAGCAATATCTCTCCGTTAAGTACAGTTGCCTGCCAATATCTTGGTGAACTACACAGCTATCTTTCTTTTTGTTTAACAGTATGAAATTGAAGCTGTCCATTGAACAAAAAAGAAGTGTTTAGAAATGAATTCAATTCAATAGGAAATCTTTTCCATAGAAACACTTAAGAAGTAAGCACCCGGGTATGGATAAAAATGTCTGTACAAGAAAATGTATTGCAGCGTGCCGAGGGAGTGAAAGTGATGGGAAATCCAGTGTGAAGGCCAGAACTTAACTTTTGGTTTTTAATAACACACCACATGAGTTTGAGATTGCCGGTGCAATACAGTCACATTCAGGGCAGAATAAGACACACAAAATAAGAAGAATACTGTGATAGATATACCAATGAACAGGTAAAATAACTCAGCTTACGTACATACAGACGTCTGCACCTGCACGCACACACGTATGCACATACATACTGATAGATGTGCACACGCAGGTACGTAGGTATCGAAACACGTAAAGGACGACCATCTGCACGCACCTACGAGCACGTATGCATCAGTTCTGACGTATGCAGGTAGGATCCCTCGTATGTATGAACTAAATGAAAGTGAGGCCTTACGAATTTACCAATCATTCTATGTACTTGCATACAAGGGTTAACTGCAGTGGCTATTCTGCAAACTGCACTTTACAGTATTAGAAATTATTCAGTTTATGGTAGCATTCAAAGTTTTTGCAGAAGGATCATTTTCACTTTACTACATGAGAATGCTCATGCTTACCAAAGTTGTATTGGTATTGATGACATAAATGTTCATGTCTGTCTCTGAATAACAGATGTTATGCTTTAAACTGTTTCATTAACCTTATATTTTATGGCCTGGTGTTGTCAAAATGATAGATAATCATTTTGTAGATAATTCTGATATTTCAGATAATTGTAGACAATGTAGGTAATTCCTTTTTTTTCATTGGGGTTTAAAGGTCATTTAAGGTCTCTAGAGATCAGACTGTAAAAACATTCCAATGTATTATCTCAAGCAGGGTAATCCAGACTGATCTCATATTTAGGGTGTGGGTTAGCCATATTAAAAGAATGATCTCTCTTGATTGCGGTGGATGTCAAAGGTCATTTGAGGTCTCCAGAGGTCATACTGTGAAGACCTTTCAATCAAATGTCAAAATAGGGATAACGTAGGGGAATCTCATACCTACCATGTGGATTGTTCTTACTGAGTTCATGGTGGATGATGATCCTTATTTTTTTTCGGTGGACCTTGAGTCAAAACTACCTAAACTGGTATCCCAAAGAGAGAAATGGTGAGAGATCTGATACTTTGCATTTCCATTGTTCATATTCAGTATTTGGCTCTCTTGTTTTTGGTTGAGGTCAAAGGTCATTTGATATCACCAAACCGCTGTCAGACCAAAAGGTTGGCAATTACGGAAGGGCGGTGACCAGATACACACACGTACACACGCACAAAATTGCCATATGATAGACCATGGTCAATATGGCAATGCATAGCTTATATGAGGTGAGTATGTCGCTAGCGAATTTCCAAACCAAGAAGTTTTGTGGAATCTTGTAAACACTTCATGTAACTCAAGAAGGGTAACTGTGGGATTTCATTCTTGGCATATGCATTGCACATAGAGATGATTTCTATCAGTTTTTGCACCTATTGCTTTAAGAGATGGTAGAAGGTCGTTTTTCGTCAAAAACTTGTTAAAGTGATGTTTCAAGAGGAGTAAACTGTCATTGATCTCATACTTGTCATGTGGGTAATTCGTATTTGTTATAATATAGCCATATGGCAAGGAATCACAAAGCCTTTTGGCTTTCTGGTGTACAGTCAGTAGTTTTACTTCTACTTTCAATGAAGGTAGGCTATTGAATAAATCTTTGTTGTGCATGCAATTATTAACCATACAGTAGTCCAGGGTCTGTGTCAACTCTTTAAGCTATGGTGGCTCATGCAACAAGACTTGATCTGGCGACAGAGGTTCCAGTGGTGACTGAACCGATTATGACTGTGGAAACCAGTCAAGGTCGACATTCTCCGCCCAACCATAGGGGTGCCCACCCTATCCCAGCTGATCCGAAGATTGAAGAAGACTGGGAACCTTTGTGGCTCAATGGGTCTTGATCAAGCCAAATCAGGTGCTGGTCATGGTCTATACCAGTTACTGCATTGATTTTATTTCTGCTCCTCCATCGGTGGGAGGAGGAAAATGCACACCAACACCCTATGATCCAGTCCAGCAGGCGGCCCTCAACGACGAGATCCATGCACTGGTCCAAAAAGGCACCATCTCAGACCCCTCTTCCAGTTGACTTTCTCGCAAAGAACAAGGATGGGTCCTAGCAACCCATACTGAACCTGAAACCACTGAACAAGGCCTTTGTCTGCCCAAAACATTTTCGAATGGAGACCCTATATGTAATTATCCCCTACCCTTGCGAAGTATCTGTGGGTGGCGACTGTCGACCTGAAGGACGACTTCTGACATAAGTTTCTCAGCTTTAAATTACCAGGGAGTTGACTTCAAGTTCACCGCCCTCCTGTTCAGGTTATCAACATCTCCAATGGTGCTTATTGGTGGCAGGAGCTATGGACACTGAGTTGAGATTCATCAAGCTATGTGCATACCTGGATGACTGGGTCATTCTCAGCGACCCTTACGAAGAAGTGATAAGAAATGTGGCAATGACTATGGACCTCCTACAAGACCTAGGCTGGTAGTCAACGTACAAAATCCAACCTCACACAGTCACAGACTGTCCAGTTCTTCGGGGATGACTCTAGGCTTTACCACGGACTCCATGGCGAGGACACTATTCAGTGTTGCGGACTTCCGCCAAGCTGTGGCGACACTCCTGGAGCACTCGCACCTAGTGTTGGCAGTTCCTCAGACTCCGCCTTCAGCCATGGGTGTTGCAAAGCTCAATGGGTAAATCCCTGTCGCCAGAAGCTGGTCGTTTTCCTCAACAACCTGACTTTAGATATTCATTATATGGGAGGAGATTATCACAACTTTGTAATGGAAAACTAGCTTCCAAGAATGCAAAGCAAAAAGTTGTACATTCCTGACTGTTATTTTACTGGTTCAAATAGGAAGTGGCTTCATAAATTTAAGTTGTATATAGAATGATATTCTGTAGTCACCACCATTGATAAAGGTGTATTGACCTGCCCAAAATACTGCTTCTTGTTAATTTGGAAAAGTTTGATTGTTCTGAGTTTATTAAAATCTGTCATTTAGTTGTTGACTACTGATATATCTGATTGACAGAAGTGTCTGCTTACAAAGTTTCTGATCATGTTGCCAGCAGTTTCACAAGGTATGTGCTCATAATTGAGAGACATTAGCCAGAAAAATATAGGTACATAGCAGATTTGTCATCTTTGCAAACTTTGTTAAGATTTGAAAATTGTTTATTGCTCACTTGAGTAAATATTATAAGTCTATACAAGGCACCCTTACAGTTTATTGCAGCCGATACTGAAATTGTTGACTTCTGGACTTAATGTTTTACAACATGTAAGGTATTGTGTATATGAGTTCAAACATGGTTCAAGTATGTATGTATTACTATGTTGCACTTTTTATGGGGTCATTACAACTTCATTCTTGTCAATAAGTGGTCACTTTTCCACAGTAGCCTGAGCCCAAGACTTATGGAAATCAGTCAAATGCATTTTGATAAAATTCTTTTGGTCTAACAATCTGAAAAGTTCATCGCATAATTTGCTCACTTTTGTTATTTTTCCAAAAGAGCACAAATTTTATCACTACAGTACCTAGGGATATTTCTCCTACCCTTGTTTTATAATTTAGTTTGTGTAATCTAATAAACCTGGTCTGTGTGTACACATGAGTGTGAGGGATGTACTGCACTTGGAGTATCTAATAGATTCATAAATTTATTATGTCAATAAAGCTGTAACCTAAAGGACATTGTACAGATGGGTGTTAAAATGCTCCAAATTGATTAAGTTTTCTTCAGATGGTGTCTCATTTAGAGATTAGGTACAAAACATCTCTCGGAAGCGTCTGTAGTCGAGGCTACGTGTTAGTTGATGCAGCTCGGAATCACGGAAGTTCTGGCTTTATAATCCTCGGACTGTGTTGTCACAGGATTGCAGCTTGCACAGTAGATGAGTTTAAGTAATGTTGATTGTCGAGTGAAATGAAGTTTACCTTTACTTTGAGACTTTTAGCTTGATGGACTGTGTTGTTGTCACAGTGAATATGTCAAACATGGTGATGAAATGTAATCTTTCTGAAGAGGATTGGTTTCTATCAGTTTGTCCTGATTCTGACTTTGACTAAGTGTATGTTTGTCGTCTGTTTCACTCTGTTATTATTAAAGCTCCTTTGTTTTCAGCCACCGCCTGCACAGTGCAGTACTACTTCAAATACTCACCTTGCCAGGTCCCCCCTCTTTTGTTTTTCCACAAAGGAAACAATAATTGGGTTCATTTGAAAGATCAGAAGAACAGTTCAGAGGTCGTATATTCTTTTGATCTACTTTGTTAGTTTTATCCATTAATTTGGATTCTAAAATGGGAGACTTGAGAGTTTTTCCCCTTTTTTTTTTCGTAAGTCCATAACTTTTTGATACCACACTTTGTTACATATTGCGAGATTACTGAAGAGCCTGCAGTGTGATACAATCAAATTCTGTTCAGTATTCCTAGCCGATGTACCAATTTAGAATACACATTTGGTTTCTAACTAGTATGCCTAGTTCTGAACACTGTTTGTATTTCTACAAAGATGTTATTTCCTATCCAGTTTGGTAGTTGTTTTCAGATACAGAATAATAATTTTAACTGACATAGATGTTTTGGGAGACAACTTAAGATTTCATCCCCATCCCAAAGTTTCATTCTTGTGTACTTGCTTCCCTCTCTGAGGCCTCTTTATCCTCTTACCACATCTATGTGTACATTATTCAACAACCCTTCTCTACTGTGAGTTTTACATTGATCAATTGGTCACACTCCTCTCCTGTAATGTTCAACCATTTTGCAGTCTGTGTATACATTCATTAAATTCTGACCGAATGTTTACATCATCAAGTCAAGTTACATTCAACAAAGTTTATACCGCAAAGTTCTCCAGAGAACAATCCAGTAACACACTGTACTTGTCGTGTGCAGTTAGCCTACTTGCCAATTAGATAATGAACTCTTGTGAAATTCAACACTACTTTCGTCAAGTTAACTATTTACTTCACTCCCATCTACCATGCTAAGAGTACTGGTAACCTTTAACACTCCGGCCTAATACCGGACTAGTGCCTCCTTCCCATTCTGCCATCCTATATGCTACAAGTTTTCTTTTCTTACATTTATTACATTTCTTCACCTTTTCTTACATTTCTTCAGAATTTTGAGAAATCTCTAACCTGTAAGTTCGTCTCTTGGAAATTGTTTTGTGAACACATTTTGTAATCTCATACGATAATTCATATTCATTTGGTAAATATGTACTTACTTCTTGTTGACACTAAAGCATTGTTCACACAGTTTGCTCTTGAAAAAAACTCCTAGCATAATATCATGTATGCTTGTTTAATTTTGAAATTTCTTACTATGCTGTGTACTTAATGGAAAAAAAGCATCTTGTTATAGGTTTAAGCTTGCAGCAATGTCAGTCAAGTATATTGAGGTATATACATGTAGGTTACTGTAATGAGTAAGAGGTTAGGGCACCAAACACTGCAGTACTGGTAGCTGTAGTAGTGAAAACTTCATCAACCTAAAAACAATTATCCCTAAGTGATATTACATATCATGTACCTATCAATAACATTTAATTTGTACAATACAGAACATTTCTTAGCTTCATGTTCTTCACTTTCATCATTGTTTGTCATAAGGCTTAGATTGACCTGAACCACCGCGTTTCTTCTTGTCCCCCATTCCTTCATTTGTCACCATCTCACTATCGCTGTTGCCTTGCTCATAATGCGCAGTTTTTTGGGGGGAGGTTTTTTGCACTCTTTGTGACCACTGTAATTTTAAAATGGCTCTGCTTTAAGTATCTATGGATCAATGGCACCACAGTCTCAATCCAGGTAAATTCTGATGATATAAATGTGGGCCATTGCTTCCATCTGACTGTTAATTTAGTGACTCACCATTATTTCCCCAGACTCCTTCCCTTTCAGTGGTAAAATTTGATGACATTGAGCTTCATACCTGGTTGATCAAGTGCTCTATAGGGAAGATAAGAAGAGGCAGGGACAGGCTTGGTCAAGTTTCAGATGTCTTATTAAGTTGAGAAGATTGGTTCATCTGTGCTTTCATTTTATTCAGGCATCAGTTTCTCCAGGTTTTGAGGTCTCAGCATCTTTTTTGTACTCTGCAACTTTATGCAAATAGTCTTGTTTTAAGAATTCTAAATTGGTTGTGAGGGTACTAGTTTACAGAATATAATTATAATTGATTTACTCCTCTTTGTCATGCCATGTAGTGTTGTTCTCAAGAAGGCCACTTGTACTTTAGTCTCTCTGAAGACAAAACTCAGTACTTAAATGAAGAACAGCATTTGAGAGGTAACAGGATGGCGATCGATACACAAATTTGTAAGAGAGAGAAACGGTGACAAAAAAGAGGTAGGCAGGTAGAGGTATGGAAATCTGGGTGGGTGAAGATGGGTGAGAGGGTTGAATGCAGAAGTTCCAAGAGACGAGATACAGTGGAAAAGATCCGGACTTCAAATTATGTTTTGAGACGCTTTATCTGTTGTGCAATAAATTTAAGATTCCTAGAAACCCTTCTCGTGCTTGGTGGAACGCAACCGACCATCCCATCACTCTCAACTTCCAGTATGCAGAGAGTATAAAATATAGTTAGCATGTTTAGAACGACGACTGACATGGACATTGCATTTTGAAGTATTGGGTGCATTAATCATTGAAAATATTAAAAATAGCTACAACTTCCATCACAGATTGATGAATTAATAGGCAAGTTAGTGTGTCACAGCTCAATCATGAAGCATTGGCTAAGTATGCAGATTTGTGATGTCAAGAGATGGACTCCTATGATATGTCTGACGTTAATCCTTTGTTTATGTAACCTTTATGTCAAGGATGTATGAGAATTTCATATCCCCAGAGGGTTTATTCTGGAATCGTGTATTTTTTTCTTTACAAATATTGATATTACTTACCAGTGTGAAACTCAGTACTTACTGTAAGTAATTTTAAGAGGTAAAATGTATAGACTAAGCAAAGAAATACTGACACTGTGCAACACTCCACGTCATCTGCTTTGCATTTTTCTCAAACTTTGAAAAGTCATATCTCAAAAATGGTAAAAGTTATAAACAAATTCCAACGGCTTTTCACTCATTGTTGTACTTTGCCACTTCTGAAAGGGTGCCCTTTTCTAGAAGCATGTCACACAACCTTTAATTTCTTGTCATTTTGTATGAACTATAAGGATTTACTCCCATTTTACCTTAAATAATAATGCATAAAGGGTTGAAGTTACAGAATGAAATGTGAAGCCATTCTTAATTGCATAGATAGTATCATATTTTTGTATCAGTGACCTTTCATTGAATAAAAGTAACCATAAGTTATCCCTGTTGTCAGCATCATCCTAGCTTACATCACTGAGCCATTCAACTCACATACTATTCCTGTCATAATTTGAGCGTCGCATTTTTAACACAGTGATCTCTGTTGGGCTAATTTAAGAGACAAGTTCTTCATTGTTCGACGCTTTTGGTTTCCAGTCTAGAGTCCCGAGTTTTTATCGCTTTGATATTCCTAGAAAGATATTTTCTGTTTTCCTTTTCTTTTCTATTCATAATGTAGGTGAATATTTGTGAGGCATAAATCCAAACCTCTTCAAATTGCAGCTCTTTCATTTCCATTGTCAACAAGATTAGAGCCTACAGGCAGAAATGAAAGTGAAGATTTGCTTACCCTTTGACACATTCACTGTTTAAGAACCAATAATAATACACCTCTCATTTCCTGTGCTTTTTTTTTAATACACTGGATTTGCAGGCTTAACTGCTACAGTGTTGCACATATATGCCTTCTGAGAATTACATACAATGAATTTTGTGGTAAACCAATTCCTTTCGTGGACACCAAACTTGCTATTACAATAGTGATGGTGGATATTCAATAATAAATGAACAGTGTATAGTATGCATGTGAAGTATTGTGTACAAGGACACCCTTACACAGTAATAGAAGGACTTTTTCTCAGAATTTTGTTACGGTAGGATGCTTTGCCAGGAAGTTACTCTTTTGGAACGCATGACAGAATTGTTTGAAAATTGTGAATTCCCCCCATTTACTTGTCTTCCTGCAAAAGTTTAGGTGATTTTTAACCCTCTGTTAGGTTCTGTATACTTTACAGTCACAAGGAGTTGTGAGAAAGACTTTTAAAATAACTCCAATGAGCCATTTACGCTCAACCATTCAAAGTGAGAACAATATTTTGAAATTGTCTTAGTCAAAGCACATTCTACAGGGATACAAAACTGCTATAATGATGGCAAAACAATTCTAATTTTCCACTCAAATGTACCATGTTTGATTTGTATTTGCTATGTTTATACTTGCAGTAAAAAATTCTTCAATTCTTACATCACATGTTGAACATGATCATTAAGCAGTTCACTGAATCCACAGGTAGTAGGGTACCATGCTTTGTGCATATAAAAGTAATACCTCACAGGGTTGGCATTGCTGGTAATGAACAGTGACAATATAACATGCATAGCATTGGTTGAAGGACTACAGCACCCAGCATTTGGATGACACTGCTACCACAAAGAATGAGTGCAATTATATGAAGCTGATCCTTTTCTTTTATCAATTTAAACTGCAGCATCAGTGACAAATATCACTTAATTAGTGATAAGTGCTCTCCTAAGAAAGAAAGGAAAATACATGGAGAGTTTCTTTGAGATGATTTGGAGACTTTGCTACAGCTGACACTCAGAGCAAATTATGTTGCTGCATATATTCGAAGCAAATGGCAAGAAAGAACGTTGGTGATAGAAATTGTTCCTATGCCTTAAAAGACCACTTCCTACTTGAAGTCACTGTATTAGTAGAAATCCATGTCATGCATATTGTATACATGATTTATGTCTGTGTGGGATCATGCCATGTGGCTCTGTACATGCTCCTTTACCTTAACAAGATGAGCTTTTTTGTGGAATTTTTTTTTTTATCCAAACCACACTGTTAAAGTGTGGTTTTGCTTTCCACTGTGGACCTCCTACAAATAATGCATCAAACGTGATTAAATCCCACCACAATCACTACTGCAGACAAGTCCATGTTAAAACCTAATACTTTGAAAAGGACAGAGAATTCTTAGAATGTGCATTTTTTATTATTATTATTATTGTATTGTACAAAACCAGAATCTGAGTGGTCAGGTTCATATTTTTGAATTGTGGTCCACAGTTCCCATGGTTATTAAAACACTTTTATCGTTATTTGAGGTGTTAAGTATCTCACTTTGGGATCAAGGTACTAATATTTGGTATTATGTCTCTGGCTATTTTTAATTTAATGTCCAAAGGCAAACCAAGATCTATTGATGATGCTAAGTATTTGCCAGCATTTTTTTTGTTGTAACCAGGTGTTTGTGCTGTGAATGCCATTGCCATGCTAACAAAAAAACCCCAAAAAGCTTAATCTGGTAAGTGTCAATGAACAAATGTCCACCTTTGTGAATCTTGCTAGAGCTATATCTTCAATTCATTGTGATGTTGTTTGTACCACAGTAAAGTTCCACAGAAAATGCAGTATTAAGGCGCGTTCACACTACAACGTTATCNNCAACTTGTGTAAATAAATGATTTGTATGGCATGACTTAATGAGGCTCATTGAGTTTGCTTTGTGAAATTCCTAAAACTGTCAAGTTTGCTTCACTTAAGTAATGGCAAATGGTCAGACTTAAGAAGATCTCCACATGTTACATACTAAGGAACATCAATGAATGAATGATTAACTATTCAATTTGGTTTTTGAAAAATTTGTGCCCAGACACTTTTCACATTTAGCAGTTATTCACGTGCACACATGAAGCAGGTACAAGTCAGAGTAAAAAAAAAAAAATCAAAAGTTTGACAATTTTCATAACTGTTAGATGTGAAACTTGACTAATTATGACAATTGTAAGCATTGTCATGTGTCTGTACCCTTCAAAATCTTCACAAACTTATGGATATGAATTCAATGAGCCCCTTCATATTTGAACATAAACGCTTCATTTGCAGCAAATTTGCAAGTAAGTGTACCTTACCTTCAAGTACCATAGTCATCACCAGCCAAAGTTAGGTTGTTGGAACAAAAGAACAAAAAGTTCTATGGCCCAAAAAAAAGAAAAGAAAAATGTTTCTGTAGAATTGGGAATTCTCCTGTGAACATTAATGGAATTCAAGAGGCTTTCACTTGCATGTGTAAATGAAACATTTGGATCAGTATCACAATTCACAGCGGGTTGGTGCAAAATACATTCATCAAATAGACAGCCAACCCGCACATGAAGTCATCCATGTTTCAGTGTTTTCTGGATGCCAAAATTCCTAAAATTATGATTCCATTTTGCGATGTATGGTAACATTTATCAGTACTGTGACAAAGTTCCCTAGAGGTGTAAGTCGGTGGACATGATCACTGACTTGCTCGATTAACTATCTTTTGTGGCATTCATTAATTAATTTGTCTTCACTAGCAGCTGCTCCCATTGTCTTGGTTGAGGAGAATTCTGTTATGATACTAACATCAGAGATTGTGATATTTCCTATCATACCGTTCAGTAGATGTGAAAACTGTGATAGTGGATGATGGTATGCCTTGAGACTCTAGAGAATTCTTCATGCTGCAAACCAGTCTGCATTTCATTTACTCAGGAAGGAGGCTTTGAGAATTTCATAGTGACACAGTGATAACTGGAAAACTCAGACAGAGTATCTAGTGGATTGAATTAGTGTTGATTGAAGGCAAGTGCTTGTATGATAGATTACATGCACTTTTTTTATAATGTCATCAGTCTCATTTTATTTGTGTCGGTTGATATCATTAAAACTTGATTTGTGTGATACTGTACTGGTAAATGAAATGTGGTCACTTTGCATGCTACTCCTAACTCAGAGGAAATGAAGATTCAACTTTGTAGGAGAAGATTGAGTGACAATTTATGACAATTTCGTTTGGTTCCTTTTCAAAGGCAAAAGGAAGTCTTATTTTCATGCATGTAATATGCTGACCATGGGTGTCTATGTGTCTACATGGTTGTAATACCTTTGTGTGTATGTGTGTGTCTGTATGACATCATTCAAAATCTCAAGAGGGGACATTCAGATAATGTCTCACTGATGTGTCCATGTAAACGGTTCTTATCCTTTCAGTATTGAATGAATATTCATTACGTCACAGGGTCAAATGTATACATTTAATTTATATTTATGTTACATGTACATTCACAAGGAGGCTGTTGGAAGCAGCCTATGCACACGTTTTGTGGGTGACAGTGGCAAAAATGGTTCATCAAATGAAAGTGATAAAATGTAAAGGAAGTCTCTTATCTACACAAATAATACATATGAAACTACTACTCTTCATGCTAAACCCATGGAGATGTATTTTCAAGTTAATGGTTTCAGAATATGTAATACTAGACTGTACATGCTTACTGCACTTAAAATTCTTCATCAGTTTGTGTGCAATGAGTTCTGGCGTTTGTGTATTATTCATGGCGGTTGAAGGCAATGAACAGAACCTGGAAACATGAATATTTTCATCCTTCTGTTTGGTAGAGAAATGTGGCTGGCTTTATTCCTTTCCTGTTGAAGTGGATTTTAGTGCTGCAATTTGAACCAAGTTGCTGAATGTGTTAGTAGGGTCACTTGGAGGAGTGGATTAGATCAAGGGACATGAAGGATGAAGGAGCTAGGTTTTGCTCTTCATTTGAACTGTGCAATTGCATTTTTGTTAAAAGTTCATATCACTTCAATGTGTCATATCCTTTGGTTTCAACCAAATGTATGGTTACAGTTTTCACAGTTTTGGGTGTTGACTGGTTTCTGGTATTTGTTCAAGCATTGTTAGGATGATCTCTTAATCTCTTGCTATCCTTCCATCTGTAACAGAAAGCATTGCATGCTGAAAACCCTGATAGTAGCATTTGAAGTTAGTTCTGTGACCTGTGGGTAATGACTTACTTGATGTCATTAATGGGAAGAAGCTCGGGGTCTCCATAGTCTAAACAAAAGGATTGAATTTACAGACACACCACTCAATAAATTGATTGAATTGCAGAAGTGCAAGAAGAGGGACATTTGTCGAGTTACCCAATTTGCCCCACATTTGATGGTAATTTACGAGAAATTGCTGACTGCACTACCTCTTTTTAATAAGCCCTGTTGTCGCCATCATCTGTAAATCATGTCTAAGCGTGACAGCATGTTGGATGGCATCTAAGTGTATGTATATGCTCAATGTGTGACTCCTCATCTTGCCATGGAAAAAAAGTTCCCACACAGGTTTTCCACTTGATTAACTTCGCAGAAGGGAAGTTTGTCTGCTATCTTGTATAATTTAGTGACACATATATATCCCATAATATACTGTGAATACTGTGTGTGATATTTGCAAGTTGAGGTGTAGAGGTCTCCATGTGATCATTGAACATGAATATTTTTCTAAGATCTTCTTACTGTTATTCTCAGAATGCAATCCTAACCTGTAGTTAAGTTGGCTTGGACACGCTTTAAGTCAAGAATTCATGGAAATGTTTGGCAAGCTTCGTTACCAGGATTTGTGACAGTATGAAGTGCAATCACTGTGTGTCGTCTGATGAAAAAGGAAATTGACTTTTGAAATGCAAAGAGTTCAATGTTTCATTACTGTATTCAAAGTTGTGAGGAATTGCCCTAGTTATAATCTGTAGTTGTGAGGAATTGCTGAAACGGAAAATTATAATGCATAAATTTCATTTAAAGCAAAAATCATTATTTGTTCAGCTTTCACTGTTGAGTATTCCACTACAGCTTATTTTCTTTGCGAGTTTGCGCCTCCACTGTAGTATAATAGGTACTGCATCTATGTAACTGTTATCAAAAACTTGAAAGGAAAAGGAAATACTTTGTCCATGGGACAGCAAAAGGCTAATCCTCCCTTTCATTTTAACTGTCTGAACCTGTTAGACCAGTGTCTTTTGTCAGATGTCTTCCATCTTTCTAAAAGTAGAGGGGCCTTTCCTCAAATGCTGGCAGATTTTCTGCTGTGCACACAGTGTGTGCGTGCATAAAGTCTGATGTATATAAATTCTAAAATGCATCTGGCTAGATTTAAAGAATGGTTGGGAAGGAATATCTGTAGTTCACTCACGGTTTTGCTGTTCAGTGATCCGTGAAAAAGACTCAGTGACAGTGGTGAATGTGAGTGATGTATCAAATGAAAGTTAACCTGTGGGGAAGGGGAGGGGTTGGGATGGGGTGAAGACTGAAGAAAGAAGCATGTGCAGTATTGGCTTTGCATTTTCGCAAAACAAGCACATGACTGAGCAAGGATCTGAAAAAATAAGAAAAATTAAATAGGTAGGCCATGAAAGGGAATGACATTAAGAGTGGGCTAGTTTGTGTGCATCATTTCCCATGTGGTAGAAAATGGATGACAAGATAGACAGACATTGAAAGACAGGTAGTTTTCAAGGACCTGCTTAAGTTGCTCCTATCCAATCTGCAGAACTTCTGATGTGATATGTGGGACATAACAATTCAAAAATTCTAAACACCATCTAACTCCTTCCCTTCTTGCAATGCTGATGATACATTTATCAATTCTGGCCAGGAAAAGAACACAATGGTATCATAACAGTAATGTAGCTGTCTGAGGCTACAAGATTTCTTTGTTTTACTTTGCTTGTTGGATGCTGCATGGACATTCACAAGTTAAATTCTGCAACAGGTAGATTCTTTTGATCTGCAACATCTGTGGAAGCATGTTTAGGAATTCTTGAAAACAAGCTTGATTCAAAAAAGGAAACTTGGACTGATTTGATATTTGGTATGTATGTGTACCACATTGAATGCAAGAACCCTAGATTGTTTTTGGTGGAGGTCAAAGGTCATTTGGGGTTAAAAGAGGTCAAAGTATGAAAATAGTTGTTAACATTATATCTCAAAGAAGAGAAGCAGAAGTTAATTTCAAATTTGGTATGTAGTTGTACCACATTGAGTACACGAAGCCTGTTATTTTTAACAGAGATCATAGGTCATTTGGGATCAGCATTGGTCAGATTATGAAATTGAACATGATATTTCTTGAGTGAAAGCTTGGACAGATGTTGTATTTAGTACTTGTAGGTGAATGCGTGACATCCTAAGACAGGAAGCTGTTGGACAAATGTATGTAGTGTGCAGACATGATACGTATCTACTTCACCTCTACTGTATCTGGTGTCACTGCAAGCATGAGGGCCTCCATGGAGGTAACTCCATCGTGAATTATGCCGCAAGCATCCTTCGTGCTTGTGTGGTTACTTACTCACTTAGTATCAAAACAGAACTGCCCTTCAGTGCCTAAGATATCATTATGGTTAAATGTTAATTTGATTCAATATCTGCTATCTAACTTCGCAACACCTTTTGCTGAAAGAACCCAGACAGAGTTTAGATTTTACAAAGTTAAAAGTTCTGCTTGTTGTAGCTACTGATCTTTGCCAACGGACAAACCTGTTCTCACAGAGTACTCGATCATTCCTCTTTACCCAGGCTACAAGGCTGTTTCTGAGTCATCTTAACAACATCAGAGAGAACTATGGCGTAACACCGGTGTCATGGAAACTGGCAGTGCGTTTCTTGATGGCGAGGAAGTTTGACGTGAAAAGGGCATTGGAACTCTTCAGAAATCATACGGTATATATATGTTTGTTTCATCCTCGCTGACATGTATTATGTTGTCCTATCAATATGTTAGAAAATGCCAAATGGCTGTATTTCAATTGTGCCCCTATTTTTTACCAGTACACAAATTTTGTACCTACCTCTGCACAAGTGTACTTCTAACATGAAACCATCCATACTATACATTTCATGGATAACAGCATGATGGAGAAATTTTTAAGCTTAAAGCTATACTGTATCTAGAAGCTGTTATCCACATTTGTTAACATGGTACTATAGTATACAAACAGCAAACAGTGAGGCAAAAACACACGTTGGAAAGGCACTCAAGCGAAAGGCAAACGAGGGTGAGCTAGGCCTTAGAGGGCCCTGTGTCAGAATTGACTTCGAGGTCAGTAGAGCATANNCAGTAGTGTGGCAATGGGTAAGTAGGTATAGTCACTCGTGAATACCCATACCAGTGAGTTGTGGGGAATACAGTGGTTGCTTAGAACTAAAACATATTGGGTCTATATGCTGATCTCCTGTGTTACCATGGCAATATGGTATCCAGTGGTTGCATGGAAACTAAGCCAGACTGGGTCTATATTTTGCTATCCCCCTGTCACCACGGTTATGTGTAATGCAATGGTTGCATGGATATGAAGTGCAGACCGGGTCTTTACTCTCTACACTGTCATCCACCCATGTTACCGTGGTACTGTGCAATGCTAAAGGTCTGTCCAAATATTGATATTATCAATATATCCTATATTGCATTCCATACAGGTCCATAACATCCATTTTGGTTTTTGACTATACCAGTATGTTAATGTATAATTCTGAATATGATGTACCATAGTACATGCTGATAGATAAATTTAGAAAGTCCTAAAATATCCAGGGCTATGGCCACCACTTTGCATGGAAGTGTAGTTGAAAAAGTAATTTGGAACCTTATCATTCCAAAAATGGATCATCCCTATTGGTTCATTGTGATAATGATATACATGGAAGTCCATTAAGTATTGGTGCCCAGTAATGGTGGTTTATATTGTACAGCATTCATATATTGCCTTCGTTACTTCAGTGAGCGAACGCATGTGCCATTAGCAATAAAGAGGTGTTGTTTGGCTGTTATTAACTTAAATCTAAGGCACGCATTTGAGGATGCTGGTGGCCTGTAAAAGGTGACTTCTTTGATGTGTACCAATGTTGCAAAATTTTGTCAGAAAAACCCATCTTATGAATATTTTACAACTGATATAGATGTCGATTTTGTCAATACCGACAGACCTTAGGTGTGCAGTGATTGCATAGAAATTAAACACATCTGGATCAGTGTTATTATCCAGCATAGTGCCATAGTGTGCAGCGGTTGCACAGAGCCCAGTAATATTCATGTAGTATTAGTATCCACACCTGGCTAAAGTTTGGATATTAACATCACTCTTCACTTACTAGTTTCAGCAAAAGTTCTGTAAGTCTCTGAGAAATACCCCAATCAGGTATTAAGTTTGGAATATGTATTTAATACATCACTCACCTGTCTGTAAACCACCACCTAGCTCATTCAGATTTGGACCAGGGTTGAGGGTTCTACTATGAAAAAAGTCAAGGGTTACCAGTCAGCCCTTGCTTGTTAAAAGGAGAGGTATTACTTTGTGGAGGCAGGTAAGTATCGGCACTGGTTATTACCCAGACCAGTTGTCCATAGACCAGGCAAAAGAGGCTGCTATCGGTCAGTCAGTTGTGAGTAAAAGTTACAAAATAGGCATCCATCAAACAATCTATTCTGCTTCTTTTGACTTGACAGTATTTTTTGAGTTGCTAGTACAATGAAAAAGTAGATGGTTTTATCTTCACTCTCATACCTGTCTCTTGGAACACTTCAATATACTTCAGTTGTCCATGAAAGCTCATAAGTGTGCAAAAAAAAGAAAAAAAAAAGGTAAGTATCAGCTTTCATTTTAATTCCCAAACTTGTCATTGTGTTATTTTTTTTTTTGCACTGAGTGTTTGGAAAAATACTTGACTTTGTACAAGTTTGACTTAAGTCCAGGTCACACTCACTTCGATTCAACATGCGATTCAATTTTCAACTGTAATTTGCGCAACTTGGATTGACATTTACACAAATGAATGCAAAATATGAACTTTGAAATCTACTTATCTGTTTCAAGAGGTTCAGAATTCAGGGAAATTGTGACACTACTTTATTGTAAATAACGTTTGCTATCAACTCAATTTGCACTAAATTAATTGAAAATTGATTTGTGTATTGAATGCCTCTAGTGTGACCAGGGCTTAAGGTAAAGAGCAAGAGCACTGCAGTTATTCACAAAGTAAAATGAATTTCATACAGACAAAAGGAAAAAAGTGTTTGCACTTTTTTTCTCAAATACAAGATAATTTGAAGATAGCTCTGAAATGACTCAACCCTTCTGGATGTTAACACCAGCATATTTTCTAATTAGAGTAATTACCTTACCATGTAAAAACGAAATACAGTGAGATAAAAGTAAAACTACTGTTTGGTAATGTTTGTTGTCAGTGGACTCTGAGCTTTACCATAAAGTATCTTTTCCTTTATAGCTGTTTCCTTGATGTCAACTTCACTGGTACCCCCCAGTCAAATTAAGAGTGAGACCCGTGTATGTCTGTTGAGAGGAATATATGAATCAGACCTCAGGGGAGATATCATCAAGTACACATTAGCCTATATGCTGCTTATTTCAAGATTTGAGGCACTGTTGTTCAAGTATTTCTGTATGATGTGAAATAGATATATATGAAGCAAGGTTAAATGGTTACTTTATGCTTATTGTGGACAGACATGGGGTTCACATCTGTACCTTTACAGTCCTTTCACAAAAATGATCAATTTATTTTCGTAAGGGTGTGTGCTGAAAAATGGGGGAATAAAAGGAAGCCGCCATGACGGTTTTTCTTTAAGAGAGATTTACCAGAAATTTATTAAATTAAAACTTTCATAAGATGTTGAATGTAAGTAGTCCTAACTTAGTTTGGCCTTTAACAGTTAAAAGTGTGAGATTCATTGGAATGCTGAGATAGGTTGGTAAATTAAGGATAAGCATATGAACCATGATTTAAGGTGCAGAACTGCAGGGTGTGTATACTTCACTTTAAAGAATATATATGGAGCACAAAAAAGTTGCATTGGTGAAAGTTCTTGACAAATGACATACAGTGCACATTTGTAACACCCACACTCAAATATAGTAACAAGATCGTCATATCTGTCTACATACAAGCTGTGCTTTTTGAACATGATCTCATTAACTATTCGTAATCAAAACAAGACATTCAACACTTTATTTCTAACCTACCAATAAAACAAAAACAATTGCTTTCTGTTCTAAAAAAATACTAATCATCCCCTCAACAATTGACAATGAAAGTAATTCAATCTCAATCACAACATCATTACATTGTTAAGATGTTTGATGTATTTTTATTAAGTCTCACAGTGAGATAAAGCCTTTCCGCTCACGCTCAGTGCATGTATTTACTCTGAAAAAGGAGTACAGTGAATTTAGATTTTAGGTAAATGTCATTCAAATAATCAGTGATGTGTAGAATGAACTGTATTGCTGCAGTTCAATGTACAAATTGGATCACATAACTTTTAGTGATAAAATCATGACTCAGAGATTTCTTGGATCAAGCTTTGGGGCTTTTTTTTTTGTCACAAAAACTGTAAATTTATTTGATTTTGTCTTTCAAATTGCCTTGATTGCCTTAAAGGAGGATATGCTGTTTGAAGTAAAAAAATAGCCTTTATTGTTTATCTTCCATCAGTGTCTTCCATTTGGTACCAGTCTGGCAAATAGCAAGCCATGCCATGTTTCTTTCGGGAGGAATTTCATCGATTTGATTGCTGATCATGATGGAATGAAGCATGATTTAGTTTTTTTCGGTGAAAAAAGTTAGCAGAACTGGACAAGTTGGTACAATTTACTTCACTTCTGTAGGAATACTACCATAACCCAACTAATATGCAAACACATTCCCTTTTGAAACTCGGCTCTATTTGCACAAATAGACCACTGTATGGGAGTTCTTGCAACTTTTTACAAATGTGCGAAGTATAGTCAGGTCACTCAGGTGTTTGGTGTCCTCTGAAAAACTCAGAAATAACAGCACATACTGCTTTAACTTGACAGCCCTCAGATCTGACGTACAACTTACAGTATTGTGCTTTTTAACTACATGTAGAAAAAGGTTAAAGATTCAACAAGGATCTTCATTCTACAATTATATTAGACTGATGAGATCCAAAGAACTTCAGGTAAGAGTTATGCATTGAGCATCTTAAGGAAGCATACAATGAAGTGAAGAAGGGAGAGTAAATTTGATGATGGATGTCTTCGAAATATTCAACCATTTCTTCATCTAAACTAGTCACCAGATGCTCCTTACAACTCAAACAGTTGTTAATTTATACCACACTTCCAATCACTGTCAGGTAAGGCCTAGTCCAATACCCTATTATGCATCTATGCCAGTTGTTGGTGGAGAGTTGGCTTGGTGGTTAGAGTGTCTGTCTTGCCAATCATTGAGGCCCAGGGTTAAGTCCTGGTGGAACCACTTGTAAATTTTCAGGGGTCTCAAGTGACTTGTTCAACAAAGTTGGTCACAGTGGTGCTGAAGGGGTTTTGTGCTTGCAATTTGGGTTCCTGTTGCGTGACTTAGGTCTTGTTCGCTTCATGTTGCTCAGTGCAGCTAATGAGCTACTGATCTGTGCAAGTCCTCTTTTCCTTCCAGCCTTTTTTAAAGTGGCAAAAGACATAAGGACACATTCTTGTCTGTCAGACGTGGACGTTTTATGACGGGCACAGGAACAGGTTTGGGTTTGTGTGGGGATTTCTTGGTTCACCCCTACCTCGAAACCCTCTGAAAATTATCAAAAAGAGAAGGCGAATTTCACGGTTGTTCATCCATGGTCAACATGGTGGATGATCCTCCATGAGTCTTCAGACTTTTGAAGTCTGAAGACTTATGGAGGATCTTACATCAAATACATTTTGTTTTTGATGCTATCCAGTAATCTGTTATTTGATTGTGACTCAATCAGTAGTAACTTCACAGCCTGTATGCCCTCACCTCATATAAACTATGCATTACCATATTGACCATGGTCTAGCATCTGACAATCTTGTGTGTGTGTGT
>VJOZ01011391.1:0-22285 GCA_009801055.1 Stichopus horrens | reverse complement strand
TTACAACTAGGAATCAAATGACTTTGCGATTCTTTGCCCATATCTCATTTCTTCATAAAGACAAAATCTCTTACAAACAAAGGCAATCAGAGGAGGAGATAGGAAGGGACCATACACCAACATGAAAAATAAAATGCAAAAATGACAACCACATTCTGTATCACTCATAGGTTTGATGTTGCTCAATGCTGATATGAATGAGTTATGTCATTCACTCACCATCGATGACAACATTGTGGTCGTGGAGGACGGTAATATACTATGTGGATGGAAAAATCCTGACACCAATTTTGGTTAAATATCTCAAATTGTGCAAGTCAACAATGTCAGAATCTGGAATACATCTCCCCTGCCATGGGACTGTGACTAAAACAACAAAGTACTTTGCAAATCTTCACAGGGAGTTGCTGGTAAAAGGGGTATCCTCTGAGTGCTTAGAAAAGGTGATAAGAGCTATGGTGAGTGGTAGTTTGGTGAGAGCGCAGATAATTGACTTTAAACATTCCACAAATTGAAAGAAAATGAGACCAAACTCTATCTAGCAACTACATCTGCTCTTAAACATAGATCTACATTTTGGCAAGTTTTCAACAGGAAAGAAATGGGCTTTTTTTTTTTGTAATGGGAGTCACATTTACTGCCTTATATGTTCACATTCAGTATCACATGTTGGAATTTTGAACCCAGGACAGATCTTTGGAATGATATATCTTATTATACTCATTTCATGTCNNGACAAGTCTCTCATGGGGCAATTCAAATGACAGACATCATCAACTCATCAAGTGCTACTAATGTTGACACTTTGAAGTTCTAGCTGAATTCAATTACTGAGATATCTCCCTTGATACGTTTTTGTACTTTAAACTCTGGTGATCTCAAATGACCTTTGACCTCCATGAAAAACAATAGGGATCACAAAACTCACAATGGGCTACATACACAACAACTTTGAAGTTCGAGCACCATTATCTTCTTGAGATACCGTGTTTACAAGCCATCACACACACACACAAATACACGCTATTACCATTGGATAGATTCCTTGTCTGCCTTCGGCATAGAATCAATTACAGTGAGGCAACACTGACACATTACCTATGAGATTATAGCTTGGAGCTTTCCCCTTTGAGGTATCTTGTTTACTGGGTTGTCACAATTTAATCCTTTTTGATCCCAAATGACCCTTGACCTCCACCATAAACAATTGGGTAAGGGTTCTTCTACTCCATGTGATACACATTACAGATGACATATGTCAATGCTTCTCTCCTTGACATACATCTTACAAGGTTTTCACAGTTTGACCCCTGTTGATCCCAGATGACCTGTGACCTCCATAAAAATAATAGGGTCCTTTTACTCCATGTGGTACACCTACATCCTACATATGGGAACTCTACAAGTTTCCCTTCTTAACATACTATGTAACAATGTTTTCAGTATGACCGCTCTTGACCCCAAATGACCTTCACAAAAAACAATAGGGTTCTTCTACTCAATGGTACACATCGACATACTAAATATTAGAACTGCCCAAGCGTCCCTTCTTGGGATATCGTGTTTACGAGGTTTTCACAATTTGACCCCTGTTGACCCCAAATAACTGCACCAAAAACAATATGGTTCTGCTACTCAATTGTATACAACAACAAACTAAATAAGAGAACTGTCCATGCTTCTCTTCTTCAGATAGTGTTTACAAGGTAGGACATCACTAACAATACACACAGGTATGCATGATTCAAAGGTTATGATTATCATTGAAACCAAGTAGGTCTACAAGTTTTAGTTGCACTTGTTTAAGGGTTGTTTATTCCTTAGTTTTAGACACAGGAGCTAAATTTCGAACCACAAAGGAAACTTTCAAACCAGGCACTAAGAAGCAAAATCTAATTCGAAGTGAGTGGTGCATCTGATCAGAATGAGCTGGCAAGAACTCAGAATACAAAAGATCTCACAGACAATGCAGTACAATGAGGAGGGGGTGGCCAAAAGTACTGCAGCCAATAGAAGTATGCAATTATAAAAGTTCACCAGGCAGCTCCTGAATGGCACATTAGAATAAGAAAAGAGGGGAGAGGCATTATACACAAGCACTATAGGGGTGAACTGAAGCATACATGATAAAGAAAGTTAATTTTATCACATGATGAAATGTACACATAATGAAGTACATAAACATTGATCTGGATTTCCTGTGACAAATTTTACACACATCTACAGTGTCGCAAATTGTAAGGCAATATCAACATACTAATATATGCGTAAGAATAAAAGAAAGCCACATAATGGTGCCAATAATTAAGTGCTGTAGAGTACAATATTCAACTGTACATGTGACACTCACAGCTGCCTATTAACAGTGCAATATACTTTAAAAGTGCAACATACTACAAACTTTGAAAGAGTTCCCTACAAACGAACTGAGGCAACAACCCATAGGGTCTTCCAACACTGAGTGATGGGTAAAAGATACCTATATTTTCAGTTGGTGTTGATCCCCAAGAGGTTTGAAGGTCTAGCGTGATCACGAATCTATGCAGGAAGGTGTTACAGTGAACTGCTTTCACAGCTGGAGGGGAAAACATGCATACTACAGTATTTAACCAAACAATGTCAATGTTCACGGCATATGTTCAGAGCTTGTCGATCGACCCGTCTGATATTTTGAGCAAGTCTCTCAAATTTGACATACTCTTCTGTAGCCTAAGGATTTCTCATCAGCGTGATCAGTCTGAGGCCATGATTAAATCCATATGGCCTCTACACGGTGTAAAAAGCTAATTTAATATCAACCAAAATGCTCACGTTCCTTGAGGTTCTAGACCAAATAATTACATGGTGGGTACAGACCTGCCACTTCTTAAGCACTGGGATAAAAGTTTTGATCAACTTTTCCTTTAATTTAGAATTCCTTTTAAATCCTTTGCATTTCTGGATACTGCAAAGGCACAATCTGCGCGTACATCTTAGACTCCGATTAATAGCCCTAACACCACCCTGCAGGGTTAAACCTCTTTCCCTTGCCAACTGTCGGAACACCTTGAATTGCCTTAATGAAATTTAGGATGCAAGATTTTGCAAATGGAGGCGGGGGCATCACATACCTGACAATTCATGTGAAATGAAAAGGGATAAGTTTGTTGAATCACAACCGTCCATGTATTTATCCGTAATTGATCTTGTTAGAGCAGATGAATGGAACAGTTAATTGGATTGCAATTTCACACAAAGAGAGGTCCCCTTGATTAAACTTTCAGGCAGATTTTCATCTCCCAGGCCAACGTGATCTGGTACGTGTGTGTCGACAGATTTTGATCTCCTTAACATTATTGCAATGGGAGAGAAAAACCAATTTGGAATATGACATCTAAGGCATAATGAACCCATGACTCAAGATAAACCAACCTAATCACACAACCATACCAATTAACTACCCAAGCTACAATACCTCCTTCCATATTTCTCCACCTTCATATCAAGATCATCACAACTTTTTAGATCAATTTCAATGGGCAATGACACATGTACTGCAAGCACCAGAGCTCCTGAAATTTTTGTGTTGATTCTTTATCCTGCAGAAATAAGACTTTCATTCTCTTGTGAAATCATGGACTTAAACTAATGGACTTAATGTGCTGAGAAAATTGGTTGATTGTGATGGAGACTTGGAGTTGGCACAGCTGAGGAGATTTGTTATTAACGTTTGGCGAAGCTGGCACAATTATGGGGGGTTTTAACAATTTTTATTTTTTTTTGTAACCAAGTGCCTAGTTTCTCACAATATGGATGTAAGTTAATATCAGGTGCAGGAATATGAGCAGCATTTTGGGGAGAGCATTCAAACTGATTAGTTTGTGGCAGAAGGTGGGTTTTAGCATTCGAGACCATGCTTTACCGTGTCCTGCAGAATCTGTTAACGGCGGACATTCCCACATGCTGCTCGCACTGTCAGAAGGTTAAGCTTTTAATCACTCTGGCAGTGAGTGACACTACTGCCCAGCATTGTGGAAGCCAGTGACCAGCTCTGTGCAGTATGCAAATACCGACCATTCTTGCCACATTCCTTCTCCATTACATTAAGTTAATGTGTCTTATCCAGTCATTGCAGTCAGTTGTGCCGGTATCAGCTGTGAATTTAACATGGGGATAAAAGCTACGGCACTGAAAGCTTATCGTTGCCACGTGCATAATTTTACCTACGGCAAAGAATTCAGCCATTAGGCTTTGCCTGTTTGCATGCACTGAAGACTTCCTGTCGAGCAGATTACCATGGTCGAAGAGAAAACAGAAAAAAAAAAAGGGTTGTAATCTTGCAAGACAGAATGGACAGAGCTCTTCTATGGGAGTCAACTCAATTAGCTTCATTAATTACATTTAATTAAACATGGGAAGCCTTGAGTTATGATCAGTTATCTGTAAATTGATAAAGGTTACAACCCCTAATATGTCAAAAGGATATTGAAAGATCTAAGATCCCATGATCCATGACTGCTCCTTTCTTATGAAGATAAAATAGTTTTATTTTAATAACTGCTGACCTGCTTTTGAAGCATGTTGTTTCTACTTGCTTTGAACCGTGTCTAAAATTCGGAACTTCTGAATTTCACTTTGTGATTTGCAAGTTTGACTTTCGTCATCAATTTACTTACCAAGAAACTTCATTTACTGATCCTGACGTACAGAGAGTACGAAAGTACGATGTATTTTACCTCAATAGGCTGTGAGCAGTGATCTGATCTGAACTAGCAAACATATAATGATAGCTGCTCAATTACATTAATACTGTAGTCACTACATGGATATGCTTCTTATAGTCAATGTGAAACATGCAGAATTGTCTAAAGCCCTATTTATCTGTTCAGTGTTGTCCCTTCTTGCAGTATTCATCACAAACACACAAGTAAACACACACACACCTGTGTACATATATCTAACACATGCATGCCACATTGATTGCATACATATAGATTACAGCTAGAGATCTGCAGGATAGATCTGGCTGGATTCCAGCTATTCTTTGTTATGCAAATGGAATCATTAGAAGAAAGAGTTGTGAATTATCATTTTACTGTGAAACAGTGAGGCAAGCTGCTACTAAACACATTAGTCTTTTGCATGCAGTAGTACCATTTTAATCAGAGTGATAACATAAATTACATTGCCTAGCAAAACTCTGAGAAGCTGTAGAGGATATTAACGTCAAAGATATGTAATCTAGCAAACTTTTCAGAAGTAAGCCTTACAAAATGCCAGCATTCTAGGCACTGTAGATGGGAGTGCATTTGTTATGCTGAGACAGTTAAGTGAGGAGTAAAGCTATAAATTGCAATAGTAATAATAGTAATAATTTTAAAGGATATGACTTTAAAGCTGAAGTTCACACATATCTTGTCATGGTAATTGTTGTACATCAGTGAAGCAGTCATATTAAACAATTTCCTCCTTCCGAGTAAGATACGACAAACGTGGTTACAGCAAGTAATTGTAGGAAATAAGACAGAGTTAGGATGTTTCAACTTGTCCAGTGTTGCAATATTAAACCAATCTGCTGTAATGAGCACTGGAAGATAACATGTGTGTGTCATGAGCAGCCCATGAGGCAAACTAAATCAATATAAATGTGGCACCAGAGTCCCTATGTAAAAGTTCAACATACTGTACCTCTACAGTGCAAACCCATTGCCGTAATGATTAGGTGATTAAATCAGTGATTGGGTGATTTAACGTAAGATGTCTCAACGATGGCATTCTTTGACAGGTTAAAGAGAAAGGTAAACTAAGAACACAACAGCTATGACTATACGGTATTATCTTCTTGATCTCGTCCTTCATAATCCCAGGAAGTTCTCTGTACTGTACACAGGGCTGATGTGTAGACATAAATTTTCATAAGTTCATTTTACTCTGCAGTAGATATGAACCTGAGTTACCTGAAAAATAAAGACGACATAATGGGTTGGAACATTTACTTCATGCTATTTTGCCTTGTCGATCCAGTTTGCAGCGCAATATCAACTGAAACTATCAAAAAATCACCTTTGTTTTTTAATAACTAATGATAATTACTGAGTAATTATTGTATACAACTGATTCTCATGAAATTGTCTGCCATCCAATTTACATAGAACTTTGGTATTAATAATATCCAACAAATATTTCAAATTCAACCAATCACTATTTATGAGCAACAAAAAAATAGAGAGATTCATTCCCCAATTATTCCTTTGTTAGTCTCAACTTGAACTCTCAAAGTCCCTCATAAACTTTTATTCACAGCCATAAAATCTTCGTTTTGTAAACATGCCACCTTTATTCGTATCTTTATTTCCCAGTCTGGTCAGTACAATGAAGCAGGTGCAAAACCTGAAATTAATTACAAACGACACCCACAACAATATCGAAAACTGACTCAACTAGGTGCTGCTGTGAATGCAAAGGGTTTGAGCACTCTGAAGCGCTGATGCGATATGCTCTGGGGAAATTACGTACACCAAGTGTAGTTTGTTAAAGAAGTATATATACCGCACTGACTTCCTTTCAACCCATCTCAGGCTCCCAGCGAGACCTGACAAACTGGGTGAATCTCTTTCAAGAAGACCGTAAGGGTTCATTGTATCCTAGGACGCAACAACCTACGTCAATTTGTAATTTTGTAATTGATTTTGTGAAGGTAATTAGTGATGGGATGGTACTATTTCATCTTTGTGTGTCACCAGAGAGTTGAGGTCACCATTTTCCACCAACACTTCAAGCCTACCCAAAGCAGCAACGCAACTGTAATCAGATCCCATTGCTCTTAGTCAGAGCGATTGAGTTCTTTTTACCGTACGGATCTGAGCGAACCTACATTACATCAGATATGCCAGCTTGCAAAAGTTAACGCCGGCTGTCCTTGAAGGATCTCTTTACCAGTTGGTATAAATTTGGAAGTCGTAAAACTGGATTACCAGCTCCTGACCCAGCGGTGTCTCAAATTCACATTATCTTACAGTAGAGCAGGGACAATACCATGGGGAAATTCTCAAAGTTCTCTGAAGAGGACGATAGTACGGTACTATGCCACTGCAGATGAATAAAAGGAAGTCGTCAACAACAGCATCATCACATGACTGTAATTTTTATGTAAAGACATGATAGCAAATCTAACCCTTGACTAATGAGTAACATTTGGTGATATGGTACACACAAAAATCACCAAAGGGAGATTCATAATGTCACTCGTTAAACCTATAATTTGAAACATGGCAAATATGTGCACAGCTTGATGGAGGGTAGGTAGTTCTCACCAAGACTACCGATTAAAGATGAGCGAACATGGCGAACAAAACAAACAAACAATCATCACTAAGCCATTCAGTCTCACCAATGAACATCAGCAACAGTTGCATCTCATCAAAACATTATGCAGAATATGTGCATTGATCAATTAAATTTTCGCAAGGTTGGGTGAACAAATTCTTGAGTCTGAACAAAAGACTGAGAAATTTATTTCTTTGAAGACTACCATCCTGACTTCTTTTGAAGCTATCATTCTGTGTCCATAGATATTGCTTGAAAAATATGATGCATTTTCTCTCAATCAAATACACTATTTGCATTTAAATAGCTTTCAGTGCACCCTCGCTTTCAAGAGATAGATCTGCAGCATTCATCCTGTCTGGATAGGGTAAGCCCTGACTAAAAAATGCTGACAAAACCATTATGGAACAGGCCTAAGTTTGATATATCTAAATTTTCCATCAAAGTAGGATATGCAGTGGTGACATACATCTTACATAATTACAAGCACTACTTTCAAACCTACAAGCGCATCTCTTCAACAGATTTGTAGTATTATCTAACACTGACAAACTCTGTTGGAAAGTTTCTACCATTCACCCACCCTCCACACCCTGTAGACAGAAGAAAAAAAATTATTAGGGTTTTTTATTTTCTTGTGTTAATGTTCCACATACAATATTGATGTTTTATGCCTCTCCCTAGTTGGACATGGAGTGTTGTTCAATCAAAGGTCTTCGAGAGGGACATGGAAATGTTGTTTCGTTAAATGTCATCAAGGTTCACATGAACTCTGCACAAACAGACAAAATTTTAGCTGTATACTCAGTTTCTGACCACTATGTTTACAAGATACATATTTCTGACATTTTTTTTCCCTTTTCCTTTGGAAGGATACACAGAAAGATAGGTAGGGTCTTTTTAACAATTCTATCAATCCCCATTAAAGGAACATCCTCTCTCCCTCCCCCCCCCAAAAAAAAATCAAATGCTTCCATATTCTAACTCAGCTTCTTTCCCCTTTCTGTAAATTCAAGATTCAAGTCAGAAAACACTTTTTAGATCAGTTTTACTTTTTATAAATTTCAAGATCCATCCACCCAATCCTTCTTCCGTGCACAGGGACATTTCCAATCCGAAGAATTCCATTCCAAGATTTACGAGGAAGGATATTTTGTTTAATTTCTTTCCACTAGATTTCCCTGTTCTTACATGCAGATATATCCATGATCTGATGAGGGAACATCGAATGTGACAATTTCACTTTTAAGTGACGACTCATAAATCAAAAACTGAGAGACTCTGGCAATAAATCTGACAAAATCCAGACTGCAGTTTGTAAGGAAAAAAAGTGATAATCGTGGCTGATGATCTGATCATGTTGGGAAATAATCATCAATACAGCTGAGTAGCCTAAGTTCTGGGAAAGATCTGAGGTTGTCCTAATCACGAAGAGCAAGTCCTTAAGTATGGCGGTTTTACTGAGACAAAGAACAGGAGCAGGGTGGGATACTTTGGCAAAAGCTAAGAAGCCAAGCACAGAACATTTGACAACAATTTGCAAGTATATCTAACAGTAAGTCTTTTGCACTAACTGATGGATCAGTGAGCGCTATCTGTAATACTGTACCTCTTAGAAACGGTCAGCTGTTGCACCCATAGGCTCATCTGCATGATCAAATTCTGACAGTTGGGATGCATCACACCATTAATCATCTTTTCGCTGATGCCTTAAAATTGTTTTCACTTATAACATTGAAGATGAGCTCATACACTGCAACCCTCATGACTGACTTGACATGGACCCCTCCCTTTTCACAACTGATCTGACGCCACTGAAACTGCATTCGAGGGAAATAGGGCGTTTAGAATACACCACCATGGAGTACAAAGAAAATAGCTTTAACTTTTGTTAAACCATTCAGTTTCATCAATAAGCATCTGTCAAAGCTTCATCTCCTCAATACATTATGCCTGTGATGAGTAACAGGAAGATGCATCCTTTGAATTTTGAATAGTTAGGGTGAACAAATGACTGTTGAGCAACAAATAACTGAATTTCTATCTGTGAGAATCTTATTGCCTGAAAAGAAGGCTACTGTCATTCCTTATTTTGAATAATCTATCATTCTACGTCCACAAATATTGGTTATAAAAATATGGTTGTCGTCTGTAAAAACAAACGCCCTATTTCCATGCAAGTACACAACTCGAAGCAACTCAAAACCTGAAGGCACAAACCTTGTATCGAAGGACATCTCCACTGAAGGCATCATTGGGGATGGTGTAACGAAAGACCTTCCCAACATGGGCAGAAGCATCTGGCATTCCCCACCTCGAAGACAATGGTTTCCACCGCTGGCTGTGCTCGTCAGCCCTGGTTTGATCAGGTTCATCCTCCATGTGATTGTTTGGTTGATAATAGTTTCTGTAAATTGCATTCATCCCTTGTGCCTGAATCAAGCACGTGAGTATCGTCAATATCACGATGAGGGTGCATAGTACATGCCTACTGAGACTGAAACCCACCATCTTGTCCGTTGTGTTCTAGTTTTTGTGCTTTCCAACGAATCCTTGCTTTTATGCTTTTTGTCTTTCTCCACGGGCAACCCGGCTTTTGCAGTTCATGAAATTGCTCGCTCTCGAATTCCAACTTTGAAAGGTTCCCCCTGTTGTAAGGTATAGATTCTCCACCGAAGAGAGATGAAGGTTCTAGCCCTGACGTGTTCCTTCAGCCTTTTTCTTTTCTGTCCGATATTTACCTCTTCTTCTTTGACTTCTTATCAATCAGATAAGATGCCTTAATCTTCGCCCCATCCTGGAAGCTCAGACGATGCTTTTTGTCCTGTTGACGGGTAAAAAACAATAAGAAATGATGAAAAACATGTTTTAATTTACAATTCACAAGGCAACATTCTGGCTGTTAATCAGAAAGTGAAGCCGGTCAAATTATGTATGTTCATCGCAATTTACTATCTATCCTATTTTTTTCTCTGTTTGGCTGTCCTAGAAGAAGTTAAAATTAGGAATGTGAAGCTAATAATACAGTCTTGTGTCTGTCAGTATACTGAGACATGAAGACACTATAAGAGGCGATATCCAGTCTACGGCAGGCCTGCAAACAGGACTTTAGTGGAATCAAATTCAAGCAGTTGGATAAATGATGGCAGCAGAATGGAAATTTGGAGACCCAAACAAGGCAGACAAGTCATTTCTTGTCCTACGAAAGAACGATAATGGGGTAAGGTTTGTTAACTGAATGTATGAATTACCTCAGCTACTCCATTCCAATGGTGTATAATGACACGTCAATGCTAATCACATTCTATTTAAATGAAATGAATCGTACGATAGAGAGTTGTTTTTTATTAATCATGTGACAGAGTTTTTGTTTCTCCTTCTACTCATCCTATCGCTCTCAGGGACTAACGTCACTACCTGAGACAGTCATCTCAAAATCAGCATCCACTGAATAATGACCGAAAGAAGAGCAACTAAGAGTGAAGAGGGAATATTTTAATCACTCTTTGCAGATTAAAACAGGATAGGTGTTGGAGGACACTTGTAAGTATACGTGTAAGAGGATAGGTGTTAAGGGACAGGTAGGTAGTGAAGGATAGATGTCACTGAAACACAGTGCACATACTTTTCTGGGCAGTCTATCCTGAAATGAGGAATTCATGTATCCTGCAAAGTTATCAGCAGAAACTTTATAGGAGTCAAAATTCTGACCAATAATCTCATAATTCATGAGAAAAGAAAATACAAACTTGAATTGCATATTTTGCTCATTTGGAGGAATACTACACATAAAGACTATACGGTAAAGCTGTTCTCGCAACTTCCGATGATCCTACTACAAGTAGGAGTGGTGTTAATATTTATCACCACTGTGCTTTAATTAAGAAACTAGATTGGTGTTGACCCAATGTATACCACAAATACCCTCTGCAAACCATGGTTCCTAAGAAATAATGCAAAGCAGTATGGTCTCTTACACTAAACACAGAAACTGTGATTCATCCATGGACTCTTTCACATGATAGGAACACATACAAGTAGGTAAGATAAAAGGCATCCCTACCACCACCAAATCATTTATAGCGGCTTTGTGAGAGTGTAGACAAGTCAGGCTTATCTTTCAGTTATCAATTCCAGTTACCTCTAAAATTACAGAAGTCTTTTGCAATAAGGAAAGGACCCCAGTGAGTTTTTAATGCCATCAGAAGTTTCTAGATAGCATAATCATAAATTTAAACCAAAATGCAAAACAAACTGACATATAGAACTGTTCCATATCAACTGTGTGCCAAATACACCATAAATGATCTCTCATTTCCTACATTACAGAACCCCTTCTTTTGTTTCAAAGGAGCTGAAAGCTGAAGCGACCCGATCCCATATTCTATCCACATCACAGCACGAATTCTAACATGTATGTCCAAGAACTTGCAACTTGAGAGAACGTGCTGGGTCAAGGGTCACCCAATCTCTGTTGGATATTGGATGACTACTATAGGCTTTTATACTGGGTATCAGTGGAGCCTTAGGGGGAGTATTCTGGTACAAATCATTTCCCTCAGATGTATTTTAACCATAACCTGTGGGGAGTATCATGGTCAGGTATGTTTACACAGGAGGAGTAACCGGCCAGAGGGTTAAATCCCTTGAACCAGATATGACCATAAAATTTTAACCAAAAGTTACGCATTATGTGCAGTACAGTACAGAGCTGTAAACTGACCAATTCTAACCCGGTACAGATGAACTATAACACAGACTGCAAACTACCTTCAAAGTTTGTGAAGGCTACATTAACAGTAGGCTACTGGTCCAGCAACAAATTTAGCTTTGATGTTTTTAAGAGTAAGTTAATCCAATCATTCTGGTGAAACTTGATTCATTTCCCATGCTTGGTTCTTCAGATATTATCAGTTGAAGTGACCCGCTTTGGTACCACAAATGAACTTGAAGCAAGCAGGAGTGACATATCCCCTCACATTGATGAAGCCACATGTTCATCGAATGGCAGAGATGCCGTACGTGTAGACGTTCACTTGTTAAATTTTGAAGTTTATGTCAAACGAGGGCGCTTCACTGTATCTCTGTGACTTCACTTGCAGGGGGGCTCATACTAGCCGGTTAGGACCTGCAAAGCCCAACAGAGACACTGTGTGTTATCACACACAGAAGTATATGTATCAAGTGCACCCACCCCTAAAACCTCTAGGCAAAGAAAAAGTAGCGGGTTTCTTTCAGTGGATGGACTGGATGACTGACAATAATAATAACTGTGGCAGGTAAATACCAGTCAAAGTCAACACAGAGGTCAAATCAGAACAAACAGAATTTTGTTTGATTTAAACAATATCAACAATACCAGTTTATGAAAAGAGAATATCGAAAACACACAAACAGTGAATTTTCAGTGATTATAGTCGACATGACAGTTCCCAGTGAAATACAGCAACAATCCTATCCACCTAATGTAAATTTTCACGAAGGACACTTTGGTTTCGTAGTGGGATAAGTCTTTGGAAGGAATGGCAGAAATATGTAACTATTGCTATTTTGTATGAACCTTGTTGCCTTGGACAAATACTATGCAGCAGTTTCAATGCTATAGCATAGGAGAAAATCAAAAGATTTTCACTTCTCCTGCAATCATGGGACACCTGCAGGAGAAGTGAAAATCTTTTGATTATATCATATGACACCATATCATATCATCATATATCATGGGACACCTGATAATATGAAGTACTGTTTGCTTCTGTAGATGCTATGTCTCGCTGAACCAACTGCTGCCCAAATGAGTTTCACTTGGGTGTCTGAAAAGCTAAAAACTAAGACCGAAGACCTGCAGAACTAAGACCCAACCAACTGCAAAACTAAGGACCCGTCCAGTCTTAGTCTTGTAGTATGGTCTCAGCTTTGTAGTTGGTTGGATATTAGTTTTGTAGTAGTGTCTTAGATCTTAGTAGACACCCTTTTCATTCTTCCTCCTCATCCTTTTCACTTTAGGGTTACACACTTCCACTTCTTTCCCTTCTTGACTGCCATTTTTCCAAACAAACACAAAAGGTGAAAAGCAAATGTTCCGTCTGAGAGGAATGACTCACAGACCAACCGCATACAGCCTCGGTCTTTCAATTTTAAGGGTCTTCAAAAGGAACCATTTCTTTGTGAGTGACGAAGTCCTTTTGCCTCCAGAACCTAAAATTATTGTTCCTTTCTATTCAATTCCTGAACAGATCTTACCACCAGACAGTGAAGGATTCATGGGAGGCTAAAGCCCTGTTGCTCAAGAAAATGTTTTGTAAACTAGAACTACCATTCAAACAACTGTCCACAATAGGGCTTGTGGTGATCAAAAGCTGCAAACAGACAGGACCATCTGCATTCTCAAGGAGAAAGACAAGCAGTGATATAAATAACACATACATGCTCCCTTGGATATTGTAGAGGGGGGCTGCACTTAATTAGCGAAAATAAAAGCCATCTGGAGGGTATCAACACAAAAATTTGGATGGTGTAAAATTCATCCACAGATCCACTGACAATTTATGAGGAAAAAGGAGATTCTGACATTTTGCTAGTTAACAAGAGCAAAGCATGGTGAAGAAAGTAACTACAATCAAGTATGAGGACCATACAAACAATAGAGTGCAGCTCTTTGAAAGCACTCTACAAGAAATGACCAGACACATTGCGAGGAGAGACTGTCTGAAATGAGCAAACAACTACACAGGGCAGTTCCAAGGGACATGGTGATTGCAGGGTGAGTAAGCTATGGGAGACTGGGTATGAGAGAGAGAGCAAACTCGATGAGGTTACTTTAATCACTTTCCATACTATTTCATACCATTGAAGAAAAGCTTTGGTATATATCCTTCACTCCTTTTACTTCACACCTATACATATAACCATACGCTAAACATCATAAAATCAGTTTAAGATCATAGACTGTCCAAATGAGTTGACAAATTCTTTTTTTCACTTATCGTCTCTCATTTGCAATCCAGTTGCCAGCCATAAGATTGTTTTTCTTGTTATAACACAACATGGGGGACAACATATAACATTGCACATATACAGTCTACAGCACAGAGTGTCACACCGTGAGACATGTAGGCCCCTGACAAATCCTGAAGTATGTTTGTAAAGTCACAAATTTTATCAGTGGAAAATGTCACTCCTGAGTCTCCTGTAAAACTAGCAGCAAGTGTCATCTCCATTATGAGTGCAAACTTCTAATGTCTTCTGGTCAGATTCTTCATCAACATTCCTCTTGCGGAAGGTTAATTTGCAAATTACTCTGAAAGTCCTCCACAACTTTACATTGGCAATCTGGGGCCAAATTTGGTTATCCTTCGAGGGTTGAAAAGCTTCAAAAACTCACAAGCATGATGGGAACTTGAACTTGGGAAGGGTGAAGTGAATAATTAAGTTGTCCTCTTTCATAAAAGACTACACACACTGATTATACCCAATGAGAAATGGAACTTGAACCCATCTAGATGACTGAGGTTCAGAGCTTCTAACATAAGAACAATGATTTGGTGATGGCCCAGGACGAGAAGCCCCTCAATAATGTAATATATGGAAATTTAATTCTTCCTCAAACACTGATTATGTTTTGAACATCTAAATACAGTTAATCTTAAATACAGTTTTCTGCAGAGTATGGTTGCATTAAAACGACTTACTTGATACAAGTATAATGAAGGTATTTCTCAAGGGGAATCCTACTGTAGAAGGGGGGGAGGTCCGCCAGATTAGAGGTTCACAAGACCAAAGTGAATATAGTCTCGTGTGCAATGTACAGTATGGAGTCAAGTATTGGATAAAGGTTAAAGCGTTAAGGTAACTGTATTAGTGAGCACACATTCTGTCTCGCAGACCTTGGATCTGCTAGGCTTAAACCATTTCTCTGACACTTATAGTCAGTATATTCCGTGAACATTAATGCAGAACACTAGGTCCAGATAAAAACCACTTACCAGCACTGAAGCAAACCTTAATGATGATGAAGCTCTAATTAAACGTTGGAAAATATCAAAAATCCTTACAGTAGCCATGTATTCAGAAGGTTACAGCATAAACCATTTACTGTAAACGGGGATTAACTAACTGCTGGATAAATGTTCCAGATTGGAGATCATCTTCCTCAACAGGTGGGTGTGTACACACTATTTCATATCTCGCTGTTCCTAGTGTTTTGAACTTTTCAACGACAGCACCGACTACTACTCCATTCATCATGTCATGGTTGCAAGAGTTTTTAATATTCCAATGCTGCCACAACCATGAAATTAAACTGATGTCTTCCTGAGTGAAGATGGAAGAACAGCTCTATTTGCAAGGTTAAGGGAGTCAACCCCAAGCACTGAAAGTTCAATTGCATTTTAATTCAGGCCTGTGTAATCCTCTTGAAGCAATAAAACATGAGAGGCTTTCACATGTAAAATCACTATCGCAGGTCTCTCTCACTAAAGAAGAGTTTAATTTGACAAATCTTTCATACTTTCTGCATCCTTCCTCCAAATAAAGTCCTTAAGCATCCATCTTGTGAATGTTACCAGGAGCAACTAAATTTGCAAAGAAATTGCATTCAGTCAAATGTCCCTGAATTGACAGTTTGCATTTGAATGTTTAAAAGAGAATGGAGGCCCATAGTCTACAAAAAATCTTTCACTTGAATGTATTTTCTAAAGAAAATGTGTTTATGACTGTCAAAGTAAGTTTCGATCCATAGTCACTGTCACGGTTCATTTTAGAGGAAGACTGATGTTCAAAGATCTCAAAACTACACCTATCTAGCAACAACACAACAGAAAGCTCTGACAGATAAGGAACCATTAATTAAATCACCATCATTCTGATCTCTTTATCAAACAGGACTTTATTCAGCTAGCACTCAAAAGAACAACAAAAAAAAAAAAAAAGATCCCACAAACATGTAACCTAGGAGTGACTGTTCTGGAGGAATTTATGCCCTTGACAACCAGCACAGTTGTCTTATGTGATTTCATTTGATTAGCTAATAGCTTAAAATAAAGAGCTAAATTTATGTAGTTTTTTTCAATTAAGTTTTATTTAACACTAAATTTTCTCTCAATATAATCATGACAGGTTTGCAGGATGTCCAGCTCAGATAAGAAACAGGAGAAAATGGGAAGATGGTGGAGGAAAAAGGGACAAACTTGGCTGATGAGATCCATCATCAACGAGACATACAGTATAACAAACACCCCACAGTATCTGTTGGTGTATGTCCATTTGAACACTACATAGTATCGCTGACACTTCCAGTAGTGCTAAAAGACAAGACCACAAACAGACATCGGTTCACCCGCTCAGGATGGTAATCATGTTTTAATTATTTACCTTCGTATGGACGTCACATGACAGAGTCGGCTTTCTGCCAAACTCCATCAACTTTAATTCATTTAACTGAAGAGGATGTCAAGAAGGCCATTTTTGGCATCATCCAGAAACAATCTTGTTGAAGCACACTTCATTAACACAACATCATCATTGACCTGTTTGAAGGATCTCGAACTCCGATGGAGTTGCTGCTGCACGAAACAAACCGATCCCAGAACGGGCATCAAAAATCATCCTTCTCCCAGAGGAAAAGAGAAAGCATAATAGACTGATAAGATGATTCGCATTATCGGAGATGCACTGAAGGATGAAAACAACTTTAAAAGCACAGACAAGTCCAATTAGAAACGTTGGCTCCGAAGGAGTGAGTCATTTCAACTTTATGAAATCGACCCATATTGACGACAAATTTTTTGTGATGATAAATGTCAACCAGCAAGATAGTTATGTATAAAACCAGGAAGATACCACATCACACAGACTTCAAAGCATTACCATGAAAATGGTACAAAATGCAGAAAATACAAGCTCCAGGTTGCAGGGGTGAGAAGATGATGGAGGAGGGGAAGTTGAGAGACTGGGTCGTAGCTATGTGTGACCACAATTTTCCACTGACAGATGGACCACTGTTGTACAAGGCACACTTTTGTACCCTAAATTTCATCCAACTGATGATTTCCCTATGCCAGATGATCCAATTATTCCCTGTCAAATTGACATTACCATTTATGCTCAACAATCTGTATGCAAATGCCAGCATTGAAGAAAATTCATGTCTATGCATGACAGTTTAAATTTGGGACGTCATGCACTGAGGAGTCAAGAGGGGAAGGGTAGAGGGTTGGGAGAAGGGATGCATGCAGTGGATGCAAGCAGTGGGGTTAGGATTTTCTGCAAGACTTTCAGAAAGATGTTTAAATGGGTATTAAAACTCTCACATGCTGTATCTGTGAAGAGCAAGGCACAATAAATGTTCCACCTACTGAAGAATGTCATCTCCAGAAGTCTACACATTACACATCTGTTCAGAACGTTTTGGTCTTACGCCTTCAACATGAAGGCCCGTTGAGACTTGAAGAATGAAGAACTTACAAAGATGGTCACCATGATGATGACTTGTATTACAAAAAGTGCCTCAGTGACCGTTTCACATGCTACACGACTGACGTTGAGAGTCAGCTTGCAATGATCAAATTTCGACAGGGATGATCCGAAAGTGCACATTTGGGCCTGGGAAATTGAGATATGATCTGAGTCAGACTGGTTGATTGCCAGCCACCACGTTGAAGTATCAGCCAAACTCACTTAAAATGGCTCGTACAGAAACTGATCACTTAGACAGATGACAAGATGCATAACATCATCTTCTCCGAACTGTCTCATAACAGCAAAAATGATAAATCAAGCTACTTTTGGCAATTGTTCTCCTGAAGGTCTACGGTCATTGATCCAACGTTTACTCTTGTGGTGTCTGATCAGTAGAGTAACCCCTCTATGTAAATTCTGCTCTCTTTAACGGTTGCGCGACATGAAAATGACACTTTGGAGTATTGGGTTCATGAAGCACTGAAAATGTTGAAAATAGCCACAAATTCCATCCAAATCCATCAAAGACTGACAAATTTACAGGCAAATAAGTACTTTACAGCTGTGTCATGAATAAACATTGGCTTGGTATGCAAATTTGTGACATCAAGAGATGGACTCAGATGAGATGTTTTATGTCAATTCTTTGTTTATATAACCTTTATTTCACAGACATTTGAGTTTATATGCAAATTTATATGCCCAGAGGGCTTTACTTTGAAAGCATGTATGTTTTCCTTCAACAATATCGATGTCACTTACCAAAGTTAATATTTAATTGAGAGGCAAAATATTTATGACAAAGAACTGAAAAACTGACTGCAACACTCCACGTCATCTGTTTTGCATTTTTTCAAACTTTGAAAAGTCATATCTCAAAAACGGTAATTAGATATCAAAAGTATTATGGATTTTCACTCAGGATTTTACTTTGCAACTTTTAGCATAAATGGTACTCATTTCTAGAAGCATATCAGACAACCCTTAATATCGTATGTTGAGCTCCCTCTATTGTAAGCGCAGTTATACCTACAATTAATAGTCCTTGATCAAACCTACCTCACCTTAAACTACTTCTCCAATATTTTGAAGTATAGATACACTTTCATCACAAGAACAGGGGGACCTCTGATACAGATGTGGCCTATCAGCAGCTGAGGAATTTGACATCTCTTTAGTGTATCAAGGTAATCAATAGCTAGTGCATGTCTATTTGATATGGTCACGCTGTAACAAAAGAAGAAAAACAGTTTACACATCTCTTCAATGGCTGCAAAGACGGCCTGCCATCAATAGATCTGACACAATCAGAAAAACAAATTTTAGGTTTACCAAAACTATTGACTTTTGGTGCAGTCTCTATCATGAGTAAAAGCAATGACTGTAATAAAATTGTAATTAGGATAAATTACACTACAGTTTTGGGGACCTTAACATACCCTGAACTTTTTGAGTTAAAAAAAAAGGTTTTAAATCAAATGGTGGGCCTATCTCCATACACAGTAAACTGTACTCTGGATGGACACACAATATATGCATCAAATGTCTCTGTCGAAGCCAGCTTCTGATTTTAGAGAACCCATTCACTGTAAACCCAATATAAGAACAATCCCAAACAAAATTGGGAAGTTTAAGGTATTGCAACTTTTTGTGGTTAATAATTCATAAGTTTAGGCGGTTTTTCACTTAAATCGAGTTTATGACATAAAATTGTTCATACAATCACTGCACACTATCTCACTCATTTAACAAGCCCTAGAGGGCACTATGGTTCCTTGCATGAAGATTATTTTAAAAGTAGGCAATAAGACTTAAGCAAGGTTAATCCATGATGTATAACATTCCAAAAAAGTTTGAGTTCCATTCTCCCTTTCGAATGCTGATCAGTCAAAGGCACCCGACTACCATAGAACTTATATGAACTCTCAATGAGTGTAAGACATAATTTATAAAATCATTATCAATTTGCACCATGTAATANNAATCTGACAAACCTTTCACATTGTATTTACAAAACATGCAGGAAAGAAACATTTGGAATGATTCCATAAAATGAACAATTCTGAACAATCTGAAGGAAGAGCTACCATGATAGTAATGTGACACAACTTCAACGAAACACCATACAACCTGTAGGAGAAGAGGCATTGTGCATGATTTTGTTAAGTGGGCCCCCTATGACCTTGGACCCCAAAATCTTGGATGCCCCAAATCCAACACTACCATAGCGCATCCATATGCCAAATACAAACTTTGTCCAAACTTTGTAACTGGAGTTATCACTGTAAGTAGGTTTTCAGAGTTTAACCACCCGGTTTCTCTAGATGACATTTGAACTCCAGGCAAAACCAATATGGCACACCTTCTCTATGGCAGACCAATTCCATAGACACACACTTCCACATTATGCCAACCTGACTGCATAGGTTCCTTTGCTGAATTGCTTTCATGTGCACTTAAAGTGAGAGTCAAATTAGTGTGTGCATTAGTGTGAGCGATAGGTATACATGTCTACAATGTGGGTTTGGGAAATATAATCCTGCAAGTTGCTTCTATTCCAAGGATAATCATTTTCATTCTATGCACAATTTCTTAGCTTTATTCACACTTTTACTACAAATCAGGCATTTTTCAGTGAACATTGTGTCTGATATACAAATACAATACAATAGAATACAATGCAATGGAGGAATGGTATACAAAAGAGATTTACAACAGTTGAATGGTTCTTCAGTGAAAGTAGCTGCACAATCACACAACAAGAGCCTTATCATGGTGGACACCAACAGCATTCACAAATACCCACAGAGCTTTGCTACACCTAACCATGCATTGAGTGACTTATAAGTTGCCGTCTATTTTAATCACTGCATGGATCTTTACCATACAACCCAACGTATGATCATCACTACGGGAGAACAATAGAATCTAGTGTTTGCTAGCTGGCTAACCGAAGCAAATATTTGAGTGAAACATCTTTTTTCTACGCTTTTTACTTTGAATTTTGCAAAAGAGAAGGTGTTCTTTGTATTCATCCCTCTTGGCAACTACACTGCACATATTTCATCTATTACTATCCTCCAGGTGATGACAATTTTATGGAATCTCTCATGGTTTTAGTTTTTTTTATGTCATAGACTTTCACCTCACACTGCATTCATTAAAGGGGCTCTGATTGAGATAAGATTATGGTGATTTAGAAGGGTATGAACACATGATAATATTTACACTTAGCATAATTAGTCAAGTTCCAATAGTTATGAAAACTGTCAATTTTTTGGAACTGTTGACCATTACTTGTACTGGAAGTATGCAAGTGAATATGGTACTAATATGAAAAGTGTCTGGTCAGAAATTTTTAAAAGTCAAACTAAATTGTTAATTACTCACTCATAAATGTTCCTTTGTATGTGAAACATTAAGATCCTTCTATTTTGTCCATTTGGCATTAGTGTGTGAAAGAAACTTGACAGGTTTAGAAAAATTTAGTGAATGTCATGAAATAACTCCATGAGCCTCTTTAAAGGTTTAACCTTCCCTGACTGTGCTGTCTCAACTGTATACATTGTAACACATCAATGGACTGACCCACAGTCATGGGAATGATTTATATCCTCACCCAACCAGAGTCAAAGAAAGCAAACAAGACTAGCAATATTTACAACCATAGGTTTACTGGGCAAGCAGTTGGAACAAGCTACTAGAGGGAAGGCTGTTCAAACAGCTGAGCCAATATAGAATCTTGCCATACTTGTCATTTGTAAATTGGAGGCCAACCCATTCTATTTCAAGCTTGTGACAAAGATGGTGTGCCAGAAGCACCAGGAAATCCCCACAACTCCCTGATGTAGGATGTTCACAAGTGACTATACTTACCCCTTGCTTCACTAATGCACACATTTAGATTTGGTTTCAATGTAAGCCAAAACTAATTCATAGCACCAAGCCCTCTATGGTCTATAACCACAGAAGCTCTGGTGAAAAGTTATTATTTTAGGATATTTTTCCATTCAAAGTATGAAAATGGAAGTGTCTGAGTACTACCCTCCATGGTATGAACACCCTTGGTTTGAATGTTTGGCATTGATCCAATCAGAACTAGTATGGTGGACAGCTTGTCTGACCTTGTGCTGAATTTCTCAAAATCCCTAACTTAGACCTTCATACTTCATTTTCATCACACAATTGATGGGTGGCCCAAAGGCAGTGCCTTTTCAAAATGTTTTTGCACTCCTCTTACAAAATAAACATGACTTATGAACTAGAACCTGTCAAAGGATTCACAGGGTAGTAACAATGGCAATGGCAAGAAGTGGTAAAAAAAAAACTTTATGACTTTTCTACATTTAGGTAGTAAACAAAGTTTCTATCTACCTTGGGAGACTAAGTTACAAAGACCATGAAAAGGTAATATTTTCATGAGAAGTTCATGATGATTAAAAGCATACCAGTTAAAAAAAAAAATTAAAGAAAATTGTGCAGCTTGTTAAAGACTGTGCCATCCTTGAAATGGATTTGATCAAAT